>AYEL01073017.1:0-12420 GCA_000484575.1 Olivierus martensii | reverse complement strand
CAGGCCATGGCATAAGTTGTTCGTGAAAATGTGTAATCAGCTTTCTCCGCCACAAATCAAAGAGGCAACAGTCGTAAACAATGTGCTCTACAGTATCGTCGTCACCACAATTACAATTACATCTAGGAGATGCCAGAATTTTGAACCTGTTCAAATAAAAATTTAACTTCCCATGCTGTGTTAAGAAAGCCGTTAATCCGCGATGAAAAACCCCAAGGTTGACATTTAACCGACTATTAAGACTAGGAAAGAATCTATGAGTAAGCTCTCCCTTATTATCAGTCTCCCATCTAATAGAACAACTGCTCTGTGATCCCCTGCGTAGAAAGCCTTTAACATATGTAACCGGTAGAGTATTATAAAATGTGTTCTTGTTTAAATAAGCAGTGCGTGCCAGTGTGTCAGCTAGCTCGTTACCATATAATGCAGAGTGTCCCTTAACCCAACAGACACAGGTCCCATTTAGGGTTACAGAATTCTGAAAACGCTTAAAAACCTCAAAAGCAAGTCTCATTTTAAGGTTAGGATGCCTAATGTACCGTATTTGCCGGCGTATAAGACGCACTTTTTTTCTTTGAAAATAGGTCTGAAAAACGGGGTGCGTCTTATACGCCGATACTCAGTTTTTGATTACATTCATTTCTGGAAATTTCCTCTATTCGGAGTTATGCGATTTCTTTCTTGTTTCCTTGCGGAGTGTGGGAATATTAGTTACGTAGAGTTCAATGAATGCGCATGCGCTTTCATCGACGATCACAGCTGGGCCTAGCATTTCTCAAGTTTGTGAATGGGTCAAAGCTTCATGGGATGCTGTGAAAACAGAGACAGTGGTTAAATCATTTAAGAAATGTGGCATTAGTAATGCAATGGATGGTACAGAGGACAATTTGTTGTATGAGGTGAGTCTGACAATTTGTTGTATGAGGTGAGTCTGACAATTTGTTGTATGAGATGCTGATTTAGAAGAGGTTTCAAGTGACTCTTCATTTAACTCTGGAGATGAGTGTCTGGGTCTTGACGAAGAAGATTAAAAGGTGTTCTTTCCCAGGTAGATTGGGTATTTGCAGAAAGTATTTGCTGTTTGTATTACTTTATATTTAAAATACTGTAAATTCATTATAATGATCAGTAATAAAGTTTTATCCTTCAAAAATGTGTATAAAAAAGAGGGTGCGTCTTATACGCCGGCAAATACGGTATATATATACAGTGGATCCTCATTTAACATCAGGGTTTAAGATTCTGAAAATCATGAGAGTAACTGTAACAATTATAGTTAACAGCACTATGGCTATTGAAAGTGCTTCTAAGTTTACTGTGTCTTTATTATTATTATGTATATTTTTCATATAATAATAAGGAAAAATATACATAATAATAAAGACAGTAAACTTAGAAGCACTTTCAATTTAATATAGATAAATCCTTGTCAGCTACAACGAATATCAGAAGAACATATTCATTCGTTGTAGCTGACGAGGATTTATCTATATTAAATCGAAAGCGCTTCTAAGTTTACTGTGTTTTTATTATTATGTATATTTTTCCTGCCATAGTGCTGTTAACTATAATTTTTATCTTATATTGGCAGTGTAATAGTAAAGTTATATTTCTAACTGTAACATTAACTGAAACCAGAAAACCAGAAAATTCATTTGCCTAGAGCAGGGTTCTCAAAGTTTTGCCTATGTGAGCCAAATTGTAAATTTCAAAATATTTGTTAGGCCAGATCCTGAAGGTCATCTAAAAGGTTATAATTTAAGAGAAAGAGAAACTTAAGTACAATGCCAAGAACTGCCGAATAACACTGGGCATGGGTCTGCTAGTTTTGTTATATTTTATATAATTAATTTTTATTTTTATTATATCTGTTTAAAATTCTGTTTGAATATTTATTTTCTTTGCACTGTTATGGAATAAATTTCTGAAAATGCTCTATTAAAAATATTTTTTATTCTTTGGTTCTTATTTTTGTTATTTTCATTCTAATACTAACAAATATTATTTTAATATTGTTATCCTATTATTAATAACTATTCACGTACCTAGCATTACTTGGGAATTCAAATACATAATACAATTTATTTGATAATTCTTACTCCATCATGATATCACTAGTTATTATTAATAGAAAACCAAAACTTAATTTTAGACAACAGGAATGAGTTTATAGGTTAGATTAGTCTGAATTAAGCCATCAAATCACACAATAAGTTTTTGTTGTAGCATGTTTTGTTGGTAGTGATGGCCATCTCTCATAGTGAATCTACTAGAAGATTTAGAGATGATTTCCAATGGGATGGGTCAAAATTTATAAATTTTATGGATAAATTTACAATGAACCATGCAGAAGTATCATTTTATCATATACAATAATACCCCGACTTACACTACCCTGACTTGTGTGAACTCAGAATTACGAGGTTCTTGATTTTTTCGTTTGGCAACACTGCTGCATGCTATCTTGCTGTGATACACATTAGATGCGATTCGCATGAACTCTATGTGCATGATTACGATTCTACGATCGACAAAAGTTAAGATTCGTGTTATGGAAAAATACGTTCAAATCGATAAAAAGTTAGATACAAGGGAAAGATTTATACAGTAATACCCCAACTTATGTGAACTCGGAGTTATGCAGTTTTTGATTTTTTCGTTTGGCAACACTGCTGCATGCTATCTTGCTGTGATACACATTGCACACATTTCGCACGAACTCTATGTGCACAATTACTATTCCACGATTGACAAAAGTTAAGATTATTTTGTTATATGTTTTCTAAACTCTTAAAAAACTATGTCATCCAAACAAAGTAAATCTGATTCTCCTGCACCTAGTAAGAAAAGGAAAACGATATATTTGGAATGTAAACTTATCACCATCAAGGATTTGATAACGGAATGAAAATTTGTGAATTGGCAAAGAAGTTTGAGCTACTCGAATCCACAGTAAGAACAATCATAAAAGATAATGAAAGAATTCTCAAAGTGGTGAAAAATACTCACTTAATCCTTAAATTCAATCATAATTTGTAAACCTCATGGTATTATTGCTGAGATAGAAAAAATGTTGAAATTATGGTGTGATAATTAAGTAAAACAAAAACTATGTCATCCAAACAAAGTAAATCTGATTCTCCTGCACCTAGTAAGAAAAGGAAACAATCATAAAAGATAATGAAAGAATTCTCAATATGGTGTAAAATGCTCAATCATTGAACTCAAGCATAATCCGTAAACGTGTATTATTGCTGAGATGGAAAAAATGCTGAAATTATGGTGTGATAATTTCAGCATTTCAGCAGTAGAGTGAATAATTTTTTACCTTTAATATGTTTAAAGAACTGCAATTTTATTAAATATTTTTCTTCTAAACTAGTGTTTTTGACAATCCTTGGTCCAATTAAACCAAATTTGTGTGTGTTTATATGCAAAGTTGTACCCCGACTTAGGTGAATTTGACTTACACAATTTTCATCAGTTCCACCTATTGCATAACTTCAGGGTATTACTGTAATTCATTTATTACAGTATTTGTAATCAATTGGCTGATCCCGGTGACATCACATCATCGTTGTAATGACATCGCAGTGGCATCATCCATTGTTATGTCATCATGACATCACATCAGTGCAACTATAACAATATTCTGAATTCAAATGTAACTCTGAAGGATTTAAATGAGGGTATTTTCATTGCCATCCCAAAATGCCCCATCCCCTGGAGTTGAGGGAAGTTTGATGCAAAGTTTGGTCTTGAAGGTCAAACAGTATGGAAGCCTTTGCAGAACAAACATTGCTTGGTCCCAATTAAACCAAATTTATATGTATTTATATGCAAAGTTGTATCCCGACTTATGCAAATTCAACTTATGCTATTTTCGTCGGTCCCACCTATCGTGTAACTATGGGATATTACTATACTAACTTTATAACATAACTAAAAAGTTAGACACGAGGGAAAGATTTATGCTAATTTTATAGTATAACTGTTCTTTATTTATGACAATAATTACTTTTTATTACAAAACTGTTTAAAATAACACATTTCAAAAATAATTAAAAAATAACTAAATAATGTTAAATAATAGTTTCAAAAATAATTAAACAAAAATAACTAAACAATTTCAAATAAAAAAAGAAAATAATAATAAATTCATCATTCTGAAATGTATGACTTGTGCAGTTATTGTTTTCTTTTAATGATGATAATGAGCCTTGATTCTAAGTTGGTTGAATGTATTCTTAACACCTCTTGTAAATGCTCATCAGTTATTTTGATCTCAATTTGGATTTATTAATACTCATGATTGAGAAACTTTTTGAATATATAAGTGATTAAAATAATGAAAACATATTTGGAAGCACTTATACATGTATTTTTTTAACCCATATTTGGAAGCACTTATACATGTATTTTTTTAACTGAACAATTTTTCTAACTTTAACAATAAATAAATATTATCATATTATAATTAAAAATTGTTCAACTTTATAATAATAAACTCAGCACTTCTTGCAGTAAAGTATTCAACTTAAATTTATTAACTTAAATACACAAACGTTTTCGGTGTATCTACACCCTCTTCAGATATACTTTTTCGTTAACCAAATTGAATCAAGATTGTAAGAATCTCTTGATTTGATTCGGTTAATGAAAGAGTATACTTGAAGAGGGTGTAGATACACCGAAAACGTTTGTGTATTTAAGTTAATAAATTTAAGTTGAATACTTTACTGCAAGAAGTGCTGAGTTTATTATTATAAAGTTGAACAATTTTTAATTATAATATGATAATATTTATTTATTTTTTGTAAAAATGTAAATTATCTCTATGAATTCAAGATCACAGATGATCTGACATGGTGGACCACACTTTGGGAACCCCTGATCTAGAGTAGTAAGCCAGAGTTACATTCTTAGAGTACTTTCTTTCTGGTACTAAAACTGACATTATTTGATAATTTTTGTCATCTCTCTATTACTATATTATTCAATAATAGAATAAAATGAATGAAAAGCATGATTTAAGTGTAAATTTTAATTGGAAAATGTTACATAGCAGTTATATTTTATGATTTACAGATTTTATGTCCAGATTGTTTTTCTTAACATTAATTCTCAATAATTCAATAATAGCTGTGATTCAGCTAATATCAGCGATACTTTGATTAGACCCATGGGTCTTACCACCCCAGGTGATCTATACCCTCCACTATATACATATAGAGGATGGTATAGACCAGCTGGGCTAGATCCTCTAATATAAATTTTCCAAGGATTGGGATTCTAATTCGATCTCTGCTCTCTGGTTTGAAAGTTGAAGCATTTCCATGCTGTGAATTCAACTGACTATCCTATTGAAATATGGTTTAATACAAGTTCTTGGATAATACTATATGTCTGAATTAATGCTCATATAAAATGTTACTAGGTTTTCTACAATTACTATTATAGGCTTCCAACACATTTTTTGTCTCTTATGCATGAAATGTGAGAAAAACAGGATTTGATTTCATTTGGCTGTCTTAAAAACGTTTTTAACTAATTAATTTAGTTTTTGTGCTATAAATAGCGAAATGTTAAATTAGGTGATTTATATAAGGATCTGTTGTATATCACAGACTGGGCTGGATTAAACTAGTGCGGGGCCTGTAGCATATGTTAAGAAAGGGGCCCCATATTAAAAAAAAAATAAAACAACAAATATATTTGAACAAATACATTTTTAATTTGCATAGCAATTATCATTATCGAAAGTAACAACACAGTCAACATTATTGTTTAAATATTAATTTTTATACATTTCGCATGTTTTCCACTCTTTAATTAACAGATTCTATATATATATATTTCCATGTATATTCCTAGAGTACATGGAAGTATAGTTCCATATACTTCCATGTACTATATATACATATATATATTATCTTGGAAAAACTTATATGATTTTTATCATTGAAGGAATAAAGATCAGTTACCAACTAAGTGAAAACATATGCCATTTATTAATGAATATATCAAAGAACTTTTGGCTTAACGAAACTATCTTCAGCGGTCTTAGAACAACCTGAACAAGGTTCGGATAAAAGTGAAAGTAATGATTAGTATTATTTGAATTTAAATGGTTTTTACTTACAAAAATGATTAAATGCAAACAATCACTTATTTATCAATATTAAACTAATTAAATAAAATTTTTAGATGTTTATATAAATATTAATGTAAACATCTATATATGAATCTAAGCCATCATTCCACTATCATCCCAAATAAATTTTATTTGTACTAGTGAAATAAAAATTTAGAAATATATCAGCAGCAGGTTTTTACTTAAAATTTTGAATTTTAAGTAAAAGGTATATGGATATAAAAGTATGTGAAATATGTGTTATAATAAAAGTATTGCTTGTATCAGCTCTGATTGAACTGTAGCACCAGACAAAATCCATTTATTTTTTATTTTCTCTGTTTAATAATTTTGTCACTGTACAAAAATTTAGTATATTATATTGTATTATATGTTCCAGAAGTTTTGTGAAAATACTGAAAGTCTATCTGTACTAATTTAATACTATTAAAACAACAGCACTTACTGCAGTTGAGATTTATCTTAAACTTTCTTACTACTTCAGTATCTATTGGCTAACGTTTTCGGTATTCAATACCATCTTCAGGCCAGATGTTCTAAGACTTGATTCAAACCTCCAATGATTCACCGTACAGAATCAAAACAAAAAAACAACAAAAACAAAAAAGATCATTGCTAAGCTACCGTCTCTTAGGCAACCAGTTGATAGTTTATAATTAAATAAATAAATAAAAATAAAATAAAATCCGGTTGTGGTTGTTTATTACGAGAACTACATGCCTTGGTCCCTTCTTACTGTTTCTAACACATATTTCCATGTTGTCAGTAGTTCTGTAGCCATCCTGTCATTTAATAGCTTTCTATCTTTTCGTTTTTTCAGTATTTCCAATGTCTCTGCTGTGCATCCTTGGGTTTTCTTTCTGACCTGTCTTATTATTTTGGTATCTTCCCACTGTATATTTAGGTCTGTCAAGTATGCTTCCCCCTTTGTATTGGTTCTACCTTTGGTTATGTCCATCTTATGTTCTTGCAACCTTTGAGCCAGGGTTCGATTGGTCACCCTTATATATGATGCAGCTTGTGTTTTTTGGTCTACCACCAGTATTTTGTAAACTCCTTGTTTTCCAGTCTCTTTCCACAGATCTTTCTCATTTCTTAGTATGTTGAACACTGTGGGCCCCCTTAATATTGTTACTTTTTTGTTGACTTTTTTAGCAATTTTGTTCACAACTCCATATCTTCTTAGGTTACATGGTTCTTAGGTTTCATGAGGGGTACAGCTAGGTACCCCTCATGAAGTTGTTTTAGTCTTATTATTAAAGAGAAAAAGCAGTTAATTAAAATTGTATAAAAAATATAGTAATTTAAAATTATTAATAATTTAAGTAGAAAATTTTGTGAAAAAAAAATACAAAAATTTCCCTTTTCTGCAATTAATATCAGACTATATCTCAGATCTGAATGATGGATTCAATTCAAGCACATGTTGTTATCAAGTTCTTGACAATTTAAATTCTTTATAAAAGGTTTATGCTCAGAATTTACAGTTTTGAAATGTATTGCAGATGGACAAAACAGATAATGATAAAATATATTAATTAATCTGCTTATAGTTTCAATTAATATTATATATGTTAGTTTTCATAATCTTTCTATTTTTTATTTATTTTATGATAAAGTACAATTATGAACATATGAATTACCAAATTTCATATCTACAAATATTCAATTTTAAAAGTTTTTAAATATTCAAAATTATATAGGGTGTCCGAAAAGTATCTTTACACTTTTAGAAAATCATTAAAAAAAAAACAATGATATGCACTTACGGATTTTTTTATTCAATAAAGAAAGTATCAAAGTTTTTTAGACAATTCTTACAACATTTCAATATGTGCATCATTAGTCGCACGCAACACATTGAGTCAGTAAGAGATTTCAAGCAAGGTTCTGTGAAGCATTACAGAATCAACAATCCCAATGGCCGCTGTAATTCGATTTTTCAACACTACATCATGCATAGTTTATCTAGGTATTTGTAATTGATGGGCCACCAAATGAATTGATTTACGAGGACTATGATGAAAAGATTCATGAATTTGTTCAACATCATCGGAGCTTCTGCTAGGTCGACCAGATTTCACTTTTGACAAAACGTTACCTATTGTCCTAAATCTCTTATGCCATTCATAAATTGTCCGTTCTGAAGGCAGATTTCGATTATATGCAGACCAAAATTTACGTTGCACCTGCGTTGTAGATTTAAATCTGATAAATCACGCTACAACTTGCACCATTTCCTGCAGTGAAGCCATTTTGAGAAGAGACCTATATTTGGTACCATCATGGGTGCCATATAGTGTCCACTTCATTTAAAAAAACTTTGATACTTTCTTTATTAAATGCAAAAAATTGTAAGTGCACATTCTTCTTTGTATCTTTTTAATAATTTTCTAAAAGTGTAAAGATACTTTTTGGACACCTTGTATAAAAGTATAATTACAATATAACTGCACAAGTTCAAGCAAAAGACAGATATATTTATTTCCTAAAGATGTTTCAGCTTAAGAAAACCAACTTCAGTAGGAACAAGTAAAAGAATTACAAATGGAACAAATGTTAATTTGAATACAAGAACATTTACAATCAATAAAAGATATTAAACATTTATATGAAAGATGTTAAAAATTATCATAATGAAATGGCTTAGTAGTAAATGCAAAATTAAGCTTATATAAATATTCAATATACCGTAATTTTAAAACTAACTTGATTTTCATACTGATCCCAGAAGTGGAAATTATAGAAATATTACTTGTAATTTTTTTATATGATAATATTGTATGTTATAATAGTAGTAACTGGTAACAATGCATCTTATCTGTGGAATATAAAGAAGGAAGGAGAGAGAGAGAGAGAGAGAGAGATGATTGATTTTAAAAACTTTCCTATCAAAGATTTACACAAAATAAAAAAAAGTAAAAATATTGATATCTGATTGGTCCTATAAAGAAAAACTGTATATTTTTTTATTCTTTTTTATTGTGTCCTTTATTGGCTATTAGATGTAATTTAATATTGTGAATAAATCATGTAAAATTATTATAAACATTTATTCTTAATATATTCTTTAAATCTTATTTTATTCTATATGTGAAATGCATTCTGTCAAATTTCAGTATAAAACACAATCAGTCAGATTCATCTTATAGAATAGTTTCTGTTTTTCACCTGTAGAATCAAGATGAAATTCAGGTCCCATTCTCAAAATTAATAGGTGATGTTCCAGCTTAGCTATTGATTTTCTACAATCCAGTTCATCTCACCAATGTCAACTGGATGGTTGAATGATATTAAATTGAATTAGTATCCACTCAAATTTTGGATCCATTCCAGATTTTCTTAGGAGGAGTCCTGATTTGTGAAAGTATATCTTATCAATTGCTAATTATTTAAATTGATAAGATAATGCCAATGAGAGGCATTGGTATGCCCCACCAATTATCAGGGACAGATGGACAGTAGGATGGAAAGTTGGTTAAGCAAGAAAGACAGCATATTATACCATTGGTTTTTTGATAATATCTTGTCATGCAAAATTTCAATATATAACAACTTAAAAGGCAATGTTCAAACAATGAGTATAAATAATGTTATCTTGTCATGCAAAATTTCAATATATAACAACTTAAAAGGCAATGTTTAAACAATGAGTATAAATAATGCGAGAAATTTGTTGAATATAATCAGAGGTAAGATTTTATATTACCATGAAGCGGCTGCGTGTGTTGTGGCAGCGGACATAGACACAGTGGTAATACCAAATGGCGCGGCGCGAGCATGACAACGATGACGTGCACCTTCCCTTTCACATATCCTGTATAAAATCCTGGGGATGATCCTTTTCTTGTCTTTCTACCAGATACACGATAAAGATGTTACCTGTGCGAGTTTCGTTTTTCTGCTGTTGACCCCAAAAATATTCGCACCCCTTTTTTTGACGTCGTGACTCGCGCAATCGCTTCGTGGCAATCTAAAATCTTACCACAATCAGATAGTGTATAAAGTAAGCTTTAAGTTTTAGATTTTATGTTTATATAATTTTTACACACACACATCTACAACTATTGTATATCATGAAATATTTACAATGCATTCTACTAACTTGTATAATTTTGTCAGCGATTCCATCTTATTTTTTATCGCTTCTACCACTCTGGATACACCAAACTCCTTTTGTAACTTCTCCTCCATTTTCATATATATGTGTCTATTTCTTTTTATTCTTCTTAAGTCGTCCAAATTCTCGCTCCAAACATATATTAATGAGTATATTTCCTCTTCTTTCCAATCAGGCCGTCTCTTTCTTTTTTTAGGAGCAGCCATTTTTCTTGTCTTAACCAGTGTATGATGTCACTAATGGCGTTTCTGAATCTCCAGTACAGTAATGGCGTTTGAAAATCTACTATCAGCAGTTACACTAACTGATATTAGTCACACTGCCAACAGTAACTGCAGTTAATGGACTAACGGCGGTTAATGGTTGTATTGTGACCAGGGTTTTAGTGTATCCGTGTTTACGGCCGATGTCAAAAATTCTACTAACTTCCTCATTATGTAGCAGATTATTACTGCAATGCATATGGGATTTGATAAAATATGATGTTAAGGCAGGCTTTTTATAGGTCCAGGGGTCAAAGGACTACCTGGGAATGACAACTGGAGTAGTGGGTTGTTTAATGTAGACGGTGGTATTAAAGGTTCCTTCTGATACAATTATTTTAATATCCAGGAAGTTTATACTCTCTTGGCTAACTTGAATAAGTTTGAGTGTAAGGCCATATTCTTTTTTAGAGAGTTGCTGTACGATGTCATATGTTTTATGCTTATTCTGCCATAATATGAAGATATCATCTACATACCTAGAATATAATATGATTTCTTCAGTGAGATTGGGGCTTATTTGGGACTCCACTTCCCTCACTACTACTTCAGCCAAAATTCCAGCCATGGGGCTTCCTATAGGAACCCCACGGAGCTGTCTATAGTATAAAACATCATATTCAAAAAAGGATTCATGGCATATGGTGTACGCAATTTCGCGCAGAAGCGGGAGGTCTCGATGATTCTCGGGGTGTGCTGTATCAGAAATCTGTAAAACAAAAGGCAGGTGGCATTCAAGTCTAATGAAGGATAGAGCGATTCAAAATCTAAAATAGTCATATCATTATTTGAAGACGGTCTCAATTGTCTTAGATTGCCCAAAAATTCAGTGGGGGAGGATACACTAAGAGGGTAGGGAGTCAGAAAATTGTGGCACCATTTAGCTAGAGATTTTTCAGTGTTATACGTTGGAGAACGCATTTTTTCAACTATAGGTCTAGCTGTTATCGGGTTTTTATGTGTTTTAATGTAAGCAAATATTCTAGGGCAGGCTGGGTTTATAATTTTAGACTTACAAATATAATCTGGTAAATTATTATGCTTAAGGAGCTTACTGACTTTTGCTGATAACGCCAACGTCGGGTCTTTAGGGAGGATTTCAGCATTAGAGTCTTGTATATACTGCATAATATGTGCATCATAGGAGGATTTCTTTAGAAGAACTACCTTCTTTGACTTGTCTTCTCTCGTGACAGTTAGCTTTTCATCGTTGAGCCAATCAAGTTATATTTTATTTAAGAGGTATATATATATATATATATATACACCTCTTGCTCTAACTATTTTATAATGAAAAAAAAAATAAAATAGAAGTCCACAACAAAGTTTAAATTAAGATAAAAATAACGAGTCACACTAAGTCACTCTCTTATGCTCTTTCTCTCTCAATTTCGTGACACAAGATGAAAAGACTAAATATGGCATAAATCACAAGATCATTGGATTAACCCTTGTATTAGAAAATAACAAAAAAATTATGTACATATATATTGGGAGGGGAACCTAAAAGATATTGTCAACATATCTTGAATACTTATTCAAGATATGTTGACGATATCTTTACTCTCTGGAACGGAGCCCATAAATCTTCTCTCCTTCTTAAACACTTTTCGAGAAGTGAATATGGACTGTCTCTGAAACTAACTCAAACTAGCCGATCGGTTGTAAATTTTCTAGATATCAAAATCATCGCCTCCGGAGATCATTTTGACACCACGGTGTATACTAAACCTACTGCCATCCCTGTTATCATACCTAGATGGTTTTTCGACCCGTGGGCATACAAGAAGTCCGCTTTTAACTCGTTTTTCCGTAGATCGTTTACTCACTGTAGCAATGATTCTTTACATAAGGCAGAATTATCCAGGATTTTTACCATCGGG
>AYEL01073015.1:0-13940 GCA_000484575.1 Olivierus martensii | reverse complement strand
TATTAATAATACCATCATCAGTTGTACATTTAATTAAAAAGAACAGAACAAAGGAACAATTATTAAAAATTTAACAGTACATTTGAAGGAGATATACATGTAAATAAATAAAATAAAGTAAATTAAATATAAGAAGTTATATTATTTAACAAATAGGGGGAAGGATTAATAATAACAATTAATTATTATTATGTATAGCATATTTCCAGGCTATACTTAGACTATCCGCCTGCTTGATATTAATATTTTCAGTTTGGCTGTTTCTTAAAATTTCAATTTTTTCCACAGTTGGTAACGCCTTACGATCTCGTAGATTTTTTATAATGCGAGCATTTTGCCATAATACCTTAGTGTCTTTTTCATAAACTCTTACAGCCAATGCGGTGTTTAGATTTCCTTTAGATATATCCTGCCTATGTTCGGCTAATCTATCCTTGAAATTACGGGCTGTAGCACCGATATATGTTTCTATTTGGTTGTCCTCTAGGTTTTGTAGAGGGATTTTGTAAACTCCTGATTTAAAGTCATTGGATCTTATAGATTTGTCATTTGTAAGCAAATTAAAAATTGTGGGAGCCCTCCTGAAAGTATGAGTTTTATTCACCGACTGAAGTGCAGATTTAAAATCTAAAATTCCGTTGCCGTATAGGCTTCATTCCATTATTGGAATGAAGCCTGTATGGCAACGGAAAGCGATCAGAAGCGTTAGATAGGTGTACTACATCGGAGGAAGGCCTAGGTTGGCAAATGACATCTGAGTGTCTACAGAAGTTAGCTTTTACCTTGCGATATAGGTTTTTCATAAAACTGTTAGTGTATCCGTGTTTATGGCCGATGTCAAAAATTCTACTAATTTTCTCATTATGGAAGAGATTATTACTGCAATGCGAATGGGATCTGATAAAATATGATGTTAAGGCAGACATTTTATAGGTCTAATAGGTTTTTCATAAAACTGTTAGTGTATCCGTGTTTATGGCCGATGTCAAAAATTCTACCAACTTTCTCATTATGGAAGAGATTATTACTGCAATGCATATGGGATCTGATAAAATATCAGATCCCATATGCATTGCAGACATTTTATAGGTCCAGGGGTCAAAGGACCACCTGGGAAAGACAACCGGAGTAGTGGTGGGTTTAATGTAGACGGTGGTATTAAAGATTCCATCTGATGCAATTATTTTAATATCCAGGAAGTTTATACTCTCTTGGCTAACTTGAGTAAGTTTGAGTGTTAGGCCGTATTCTTTTTTAGAGAGTTGCTATACGATGTCATATGCTTTATGCTTATTCTGCCATAATATGAAGATATTGTCTACATACCTAGAATATAATATGATTTCTTCAGTGAGATTGGGGCTTATTTGGGACTCCACTTCCCTCACTACTACTTCAGCCAAAATTCCAGCCATGGGGCTTCCTATAGGAACCCCACGGAGCTGTCTATAGTATAAAACATCATATTCAAAAAAGGATTCATGGCATATGGTGTACGCAATTTCGCGCAGAAGCGGGAGGTCTCGATGATTCTCGGGGTGTGCTGTATCAGAAATCTGTAAAACAAAAGGCAGGTGGCATTCAAGTCTAATGAAGGATAGAGCGATTCAAAATCGAAAATAATCATATCATTATTTGAAGACGGTCTCAGTTGTCTTAGATTGCCCAAAAATTCAATGGGGGAGGATACACTAAGAGGGTAGGGAGTCAGAAAATTGTAGCACCATTTAGCTAGAGATTTTTTGATGTTATACATTGGAGAACACATTTTTTCAACTATAGGTCTAGCTGTTATCAGGTTTTTATGTGTTTTAATGTAAGCAAATATTCTAGGGCAGGCTGGGTTTATAATTTTAGACTTACAAATATAATCGGGTAAATTATTATGCTTAAGGAGCTTACTGACTTTTGCCGATAATGCCAACGTCAGGTCTTTAGGGAGGATTTCAGCATTAGAATCTTGTATATACTGCATAATATGTGTGTTGTAGGAGGATTTCTTTAGAAGAACTACCTTCTTTGACTTGTCTTCTCTCATGACAGTTAGCCTTTAGTCATTGAGCCAATCAAGTGTTTGTCTAACTCTAATGTCATTTAGAGTGGATCAGTCTGTGGGGGGTTCCCGGTTGCAGCTCTTCTTCCTATTGTGTTCATTAACGAAAGACCATCTTTGCTTTTCTGCATCTAGTTCATTCCGAGGTTCAACTAATCTCTTGAAAACAGGAATGTCTTTTGTGACATTATAGGCTTCAAATAGCGCACAAGCTGGTCCTTTACAGAAGAGCTCCGTTGCAAACTGTGGAAGCAGTATATCATCAAAAATAGTAATCGCATCATTAAGTGGCATAAGCAACTTTCTTTTTACGGAATTCTTTACGGAATATCTATTTTAGCTTTTTTATATGTTTTTTATGGAGTGTATTTTGAAGAGCAAACAGTCTATCATTAAAATCAGAGATTCTTTTATTGATTTGTTCATTCTTTTATTGATTATGGCGAGACTAGAAGATTGTGCCTGCATGTAACGGGAATAGATTTTTCTGTGCTGCCAGTGTATATGGGAATAAAAAGAGAAATTATTGTATTACAGCAGATTTTTGTAAATTATGAATAAATAAAATCAATATGGACTCTAATAGTGTAATTAAATGAGCAAACGTATAAATAAAACACTGTACAGTAGTACTGTACATGTACTATGTTTAGAATAGATAAAAATTATGTACCTTTTACATAATATTTGATATTTACTGCACTTATCTGATTCATGAATTAATAAACGAATACATAATAGTTTTTTTGAAGTTTAGTTTGTTTAATTTTTAACTATTTTGGCAAACGCGGCATAGTAATAAAATAGCCTGATGATCAACGATCTTTTAAAACATTTGATCGCATGACCGAAGGGCGTGCATACGATTCCTCACATAACATTCTTAATATTGAACTGTAATAGCAGATACGTCATTTGTATTTAATCACACCAAAACAATAAACTGTTTAATATATCAGCAAGATGGCCACAGTGGAAGCATGCAGCTCTCTCTCTCTCTCTCTCTCTCTCTCTCTCTCTCTCTCTCTCTCTCTCTCTCTCTCTCTCTCTCTCTCTGAAGAATCACGCGACATAAATTCGGGGAACGGTGGAAATTCAGAATGTACATAAGTCTGAAGCGCCATGAATCAAAGCGCCGAAACTCAGTGTATTCCTGTACTGCAAAAGCCGAAATATAGGTTAAAGCTTATTTAAAATATAAATAGCACAAAAAATAAGAAACATTTCACATTTTAATTTCTAGTTCTTCATTCACAATAGTACATAATTTAATGAAAAGTAAAAAAAAAATATGCAATAAAAAGTTTTATTGTGACAAATAATATCTTAACAATGTGGTTAAATTTATTTGGACATCAATCTGGTGAAATAACCTTTGGTCAAATTAATGTTATGTCATGAAGAAAGCTAGCTGTTTTCACTGTTGATGTATTTTTACAAGAAAAATTGAATAAATGTGATTTATTAATGTTAAAAGTTAAGTATTAATTAAAATGAAAATAAAATAGATATAAAATGATATAATGTTTCTTGAAACTGTCTGTAAATATTTGATTCTTCATAAATTATGCTTAGAAGTAACTGTCAACTTTCTATCCAGAATAGTTAAGCTTTTTATAATGTAATTCTTATACTCACATAGCATATTTTTATTTAATACACAGGTTTTCTGGTCCCAATTAATACATTATAGTAGGAATTATACTTGTAATTTAACAGAATAAAGATTTTTGAGAATTATACAAATACAAGATAGTATTTTATGAAAATTTTATAATTTTTAATCCATAAATAAAATCACAATAATTGACATATTTATTACTATATTGGACTTAAATTTGAAAATCATTTAATGATCTAGAAATTCAACATCAAATAGTAAGAATTAAACTAAATATATAATAATTATTGTAAAGTATTGTATTAAAGATTAAATAAAGATTATTAATGATTTAACAATGCTTTAATATCAATAGGTAAAATGGCAGTGACATTTTGGTCTTTAAGAACAAATTGCAAATTTTTATATTAGAATTAATGTGAAATAAATTGTTGATTTGCAAATTTTCACCTAAATAACAATTTTTAAAGTCCAAGTACTTTTGTAAATTGAGGGAAACCTGTATAATCTTAATTTATATTAATAATTAGAATTATATAATAATTTGATAATAACTAATTTTTATATTAATAAAATCATTCCTAATATCTATAATGAACTAGAATGTTTATGATACTTAAAATAATAAAAATTCAAAACAAAATTTCTTTGTAACTTTGTATTAAATGACTCTTATTTATTGGATGACTCTTTTATGCAGCTGAACAAAGTTCGGACATGTCTGTCCGCTCTTCTGGTATGTGGTATTGATTCTGATTTGCATTGTTTTTAATTGTAAATTATCAGGTGAAATAGTGATTTAGAAAAAATATTGTTTCATCATAAACAAATAATTGTCTATTTATATCCATAAACCTAGATAGCTATATAGGTGTTTCTCTACTTATGAACATATAATGCATTTGTAAGCTTTGTAAATTGAAAAGTTTATAATTAGATATTTACTCTTATATCAAACTCAACCGTATTAAATAAACTATAAAATTATATTGTATAGTATTTATTATTATTGCACTATATTAAAAATTTTTTATTTCACAGATTTAACAAATATAAATGTTTGCTTACAAAGCAATGATTTTTTGGTGAAAATTCTGCTTCCTTGAAATACTATAATAACACTGTATATTATAAAACTAAACTGCTTAAGATTATTAAATAATAACTTTAAATCAAGTACTTTCAGCTAATCACCATCTTCAGCATTATACAAAAACATATAGAATTATTCAAAATATTGATCATTGTTATCAGTTTTTAGAAAAATAGTTTTAAAAAATGAAAATAATGTTAAATTCAAAAATTATATTATATAAAAATGTTATTTTTTAAAAAAAACATATTAAATTATTACTAATATCATTAAAGCATAACATTTTAGGTCTATATTATTAATTAATTAATTGCTTTTCTTTATTCAATACATACACATACGGTTTAATTATAAACTTACACTATAATTTGTTTATAGTGTAGATTCATGCATTAGATAAATTTTCAGATTGTTTGTCATTAATAATAATCATATCTTTCTCTCTCTGTAGAATTTCTGTTATCTCAGTTATATATTTATTTTCAGTAGCTTTTAATACTTCCTGTTTTTATCAATATTCTTTAATATTCACACAGCAGGAAAAAACTTTTTATTAATTAAAACGTTTTTAGCTGAAAATGTTTTAATTAGTAAATGTTATTTTATGAATTTGATATAAACATTAAATGGGAAAAATCCAAAGTGGTAAGAAAAGTTGACAACAATGAAAATAAATATTCTTTAATATTCAGACAGCTCACATAAAATTAAAAGTAAAAAAATTTTTCTTGTTATGTGAGCTATCTGAATATTAAAGAATATTTATTTTAATTGTTTCAACTTTTTTTACCACTTTGAATCCTTCCCATTTAATGTTTATATCAAATTCATAAAATTTTTTCAATGAAGCATAATTTTATTTGAATCAGATATAAATATTAAATGAAGAGAGTCGAAAGTGATAAGAAAAGTCAGCAACAATGAAAGTAAATATATAATAGCTGAGACAATAAAAATTCTAAAAAGAGATAAATATATGATTATTATTAATGACAAACAATCTGAAAGTTTATCTAATGCATGGAACTACACTATAAATGCTAATTATATATAAGTTTATAATTAAGCCATATGTGCACATATAGAATAAAGAAAAGCAATTAATTAATTAATAATATAGACCTAGAATGTTATATACCTAAATGATATTAGTAATAATTTAATATGCTTTGTCTAAGAAATAACATTTTTATATAATATAATTTTTGAATTTAACATTATTTTCATTTTTTAAAACCATTCTTCTAAAAACTGATAACAATGTTTGAACAATATTTTGAATAGTTCTGAAGAGATAATTAGCCGAAAGTACTTCACAAAATAAAAAGTATTTATTGAATTGACTGCTGTAAAGAGTTTGGCTTGAAGTTACTATACATTATATATAATAATACATTAAATAACTTTGTAGTTTTATGTTAAATTTGTTGCTAGAGCATTTACTTTCATAATATTTAAAATTTTTGTATATTATTTGATTTATTTTTAATTTGAAAAATAAGATTGCAAATTTGTAGTTACAAAAGTTTGTGGCTTGAATGTTC
This sequence comes from Olivierus martensii, assembly GCA_000484575.1. Taxonomy (NCBI): domain Eukaryota; kingdom Metazoa; phylum Arthropoda; class Arachnida; order Scorpiones; family Buthidae; genus Olivierus; species Olivierus martensii. Next base: position 7,629 of record AYEL01073015.1, on the reverse strand, counting down.
ATAACTAGAGGAATACCTTTATATTAAGTGTAGGATAGCTAATCAATCTTATCTAAAATTTCATTAATAGCATTTAGAATTAATTTTATTTAAAAAATATATTTGTTTCCACAGTACCATGTTATCACAATCGACATACTGTTAGAGAAGCCCCTTGGAGTTATCCATCTCTTCAAGAATCTTCAATAAGACTACATTCAGTTGATTTAACAGTACCTCCACCTCCATACATGTCATCTGAAGTAAGAATTGATAATTTATTTTAGTTTTTATTAAATTCTAAATTAAGAAAACCAAAAATGAAATAAAATATACTATTGATGTAATTTAAAAGTACTATATGAGCCGTTCACAAGCCAAATCGATTAACTCCACTTTTTGAACTTTCCAAAATTTTAGTGTCAAAACACTTGATTGATTCTTAACTATTTACATTAAAAATAAATTTTCTTAATAGTTAGGCTTAACACCACTAAACGACAAAAATTTTTTTGGCCATTGAATAATAAATAATTTATTTCAGAAGCCAACTTGATTAACTCCATATTCTAATGCAAATTGTGGCAATAATGCAATTCAAACGTTTGTGTCGTAATTTTTTGAATTTATCCTTCAAAGTTAGAATTATATTTTTATGTATTTTAAAATCACTAAATTGGAAGGATCAATTGAAAGACGTGAGGAAAGGTGTGAAATGCCTACATGAAAGTTTTTGCTAACCAGTTTTTTATTCGATAAATTTTTTGGTTTTAGTCAAGATCTTTCTTTAGTCTTCTAGGATATGACAACAAGAATTTATTTAAGTAATTTTCTATATAATGGAAATATTAGATGATAATGGCAAGCTGTTCATTTTATCATAAAAAATAATTAATCAGTTATTGTTATATGTGAATATTAATAGAATAACACCTTTGTAAAATAAATAATTTACTATATTAAATAAAATAAATGATTAATTAAATACAAAAATAAGATGGATTATATGAAGACTCTACTGCGATCATAACTGGATGACTGCGACAAAAATTTGGTTCCCACTAGCATGGAACCATGGTGGAAAATATGTGCATGACGAAAGCAGGGCGGTTTTGACGTCATACCGCAGCATAAAAACCACTACTGTCCAATGACTAGAAGGATTCAACTTTTCTGTGACAGTAAAATCCATCGAGATAACATCCACCAATGAAATCCATGTATCTTGTGACTTGAATGGCTTGCAACCTCGACAGTCAAGATGGTAGGATTCTCTGTCATTAAATCTCATCTCTTTAATCAAAATTGCATAGAAACATTGTTCATATTTCTTCTTAAAAATATTTTCAATCCAGCATTTTCCCTTCCTTGATATTGTTTGTTTCCTCATTTACTGCAAGCTGTTAACATCATTTCGTAAACAGTGAGTGCCTTTCGTTGCTTAGCATCCATTTTGTTTTACACAAAATGAATCATGGGAACCGCACTAAGAATCTTGGGGAAAGGAAAGCTTACTGTGATTGTGGGAATCCGCAAGTGGAATTGCCCACGCGGTTATCTGTGATGGTTTTTGAGCGTTCCGCTTTCCTTGGCTGACAGTGGGAACCAAGCTTAAAACTCTTTGCGTTTGGCCTCATCATAGCAATGCTCTGACATTATCTAGCAACCAAGCTTTTGTTTAATATATGAAATATATATTGTAACAACTTATTTTTAAAAATATTTTGAAGATTGAATCCGATAGTATTATTTTTATTTTTTTTCTTTTCACTTCACTTTTTCAAATCGATTAACTCCTTCAGTCACACAAAAATTATAATAAAAATAATGATTACTCCAAGGATATACTATATACACAAAAATATAATAAAAATAATGATTACTCCAAGGATATACTATCTTATGCATTTTATATGTTGTTAGATAAAAGTTATACCTGTAATAATATACAATGTTTATTTGAATTTATATTTTAAAGGGAATTTTAAAAAACTATATATTTTTGATTTGAATTTATATTTAAAGGGAATTTTAAAAAACAAGTATATTATTTTATCATTTTTCTCTACTTTTTGTTTTGTGGAGTTAATCGATTTGGCAAGTGAGCAGCTCATGTATGCAAAAATTATATTTTACATATGCACATTTTACAGCATATTTTATTTCTAATAATCTTTTTATTTTCTTGGCAATTGAAAATTACTTTATCTTTCTGTGTATGCCTTCTTACCTTCTTAATTAAATTTTAGAAATTTTCTAAATATTCTGGTTTCATTTCCAATTGATCTATATGTGAAACTATACTGAAAATTAGCTTAATTTTTATGATTATAGTTTTTAGATATAATATGATTAACAAAAACAGTAATGGATTTCAGTTTTATTTCAGGTTTTTTATACTATGGTGAAAAAATCATATCTAATACTCTGTTTATTTTTCTCTCAAATATTTAATTTTTTTTCATATCTTGCTATTGAATAAAGTGGATTCTGATTAATGAGGTTAATTTTATCAGGTAATCTGTAAAATACTCAAAATGTCAGAATTATTTAATAATAAAAAATAAATTGACTGCATGCATGCATGCATATATTCAAATGTTTTTTTATTTATTGAAAAAGTAAACAATCAATTTATTTACAGAAATAAATTATTACAATATTTATAATTTTAATTGCTCATGAGCTACAAGGAATGTATAAAAAACTTTCAAATATCACATCTAATATAAACATTGATAATTAAATATCATTTTCCAAGTTGTGGAATAATGTTGGATAATTCAATCCCTAATAATTGGGAACATAATGTAATTTTAATTTGTATTTTTTAATCATTCTTTTTAATAATGTACACATTCTCCTTTACTATTTTGTAATTACTGCAGTACTAGTGTTCTTTTTTTAACTGATTTTTGTTAGTATTGAATAAAACATCATAATGTATATTTTATTTAGAAAATCAAATATAGAAAATGTTAAATTTAGGTTTAAAATATAATAAATTATATTTAATGCATCAGTAAAAAACATCTGTCCATTTTATAAACAATTAATTTAATTTCTAAAATAAGAGGATGATAATAAATATGAAATATTAATCAATGTAGATATTCCCTGATTTTATAATTAAATCAAAAATAATTGAAACCAAAATTTTTTACATAATGCAGATTTTGCAATAAACTGAGTTATTTTCACTGCTTTGATGTGCTTATGTTTGGAACTTTATAAATTGTTGTAATGCTAGCTATACTTATGAGGAATTAGTAATGAAAATTTAGGCCATTGTAAGAACACAAACCTAAAAACACAATACAAACTATTATAAGCATTGCGTTTGTTCTATTTATAGCTATTTACTAGAATGATGAAATCTCCAATCATAACTACATCATCCAAGACATTTTATTGTAATAGATTAATGCATTATATTACATGTATTATAATATACAGCTTAAAAGCAAGTGATTCAATATTTTTGATCACTACTGTATATGAATTTAAGAAAAATTAATCTTTTCAATACTCATTATGTATTACAGCAATATAGGGTTTTAATTTTATTTCAAATAAATTTTTTTATTTACTGTGTGCATCAAATATGATCTGGATATAGTGTTGTAAAGTTTTATATATAGGTATTCCCCAATTTATGTATATCTGACTTCTGTAAAATTCGACTTTATATAAAATATTTTCTTTGATTTTTCTTCTTTTGTCAATTATACAATATAAAAATCTACTGTATTTGTAACTGATAAGTACAAACATTTTAGTTTACAACCATTAAAAATTCAACTTACTTGATTTATGTTCTGTATTGTTTGTTGATTTTAAGTATGACATTTGATATGATATTGTGATATTTGTATCTCTTTCAATCAAGAATATTGCACCATAAATGCAATATCATGCACTCATATTTAGGTATAATAAACATAGTGCATCTAGCTCTGGGAGCATTTAATTCAAAGTTTTTCTGTTAAATTATTTTTTAAACTTACAGAAAATCTGCATTATCAAAGTCTATCATCAAACCAAGGAACTGCTTGGAATCTAAACATTAAAGTTCAATATCTTCAAAAGCACAAACCAGCAGTTAAGAAAAACAGGTTTTATTAAATAAACATAAAAACGTTTTCGGTATATTTCTTATACCATCCTCAGTTACAAGCACTTTAGAATACAACAGATTTTAAACAAACATTTCAAAATAGAATGTCATTATATATTTCAAAAATTAACAAAGCTGAAGAGTAGTAAAAACTATTTAACAAAACATTAAGTACTAATTTATAACATACAAATTACAATACTAATTCATAATATACTAAAATAAATAAAATAAAATAAACATAAAAACATCTGGTACATAGAATCGGATGCTTAAAGTCACGTATTACATCTACGGATCTCATATCTCCAGGCTTTGGAAAACCCTTCTGCCTGCTGGGAGTTGATGACCGGTTCCTGTTATGTAGCTTTCAGGATTTCTACTTTCTCCAATGTAAAGAGATCTCTATGGTCTTGCGCTTTTTTTGATAATCTTTGCTTCATCCCATAAGACTTATGTCTTTCTGAAAGCTAAGAATTGAACCAGCGACCACACAATTAAAAAAGCAAATCTCCAACCACTGTGCTACTGACACACACATGAACCAGCGATCACGCAATTAAAAATTCAAATCTCCAACCACTGCGCTACTGACACATTCAAATTAAATTAAAAAAAGCAAACCTCCAATCACTGCACTACTGACACACTCGAAGATTAAAATCAAATCTCCAACCACTGCGTTATTGACACATTCAAAATATAAATGAACTCAATATGAAACTTCTCGTGCGATTTTCTCGACAATGCTTGAAGAACTCAATACGAAACTTCTCGTGCGATTTTCTCGACAATCCTGGAGTTTCTATTGTCCTAGGGGACTACTACAGGTGTGCAAAATTTCAAAAAAATCGGTGACCCGAATGTCTGACCCTCCCCTTGTTAGTGTAAGTGCTTATAGTCTGTTTCAAAATAAGCTGACAGTAAATCACTACCATTGTTGTGGATATTTCTGCACAAAAGAAAAATAGTCTGTTAGTTAAATTTAGTATTAATGTTTAAAAATATAAAAATTATATATTATCATATAATTTGTTATTTTAGGAAATAAAATATCAAAATATTATTGAAGTGATATAAAAATATACCTGTGTTTTAATCATGAGACGATATTTTTGTTCTTGTTTCTATTACAGTTACTTGAAATAATAGCTATGTATTACATAATGTTTTTGAACTATAGATTGTGACATTAATTTATTTGCGTACGACTTTTTTAACTGCTCTTAAAGGCTATAACTAGAAAGAAGCTTAATACTAGCACACATGAGCAGGTCACTTAATCATATAACATATACTGTATGATTAAGTAGCCTGCTCATATGTGCTAGTATTAAGCTTCTTTCTAATTAATTTATTTTTATTAATAAGCTATTTTCCACTCTGTTTTCTATAATAAGTATGAATAAAATAAACAAGACATGTTTTTATTATTTACTAAAACTACTGTACTAAAAAGTATTTAAAAAGAAAGCTAAATTCTCAAAATAAATTTAGGAAGGTTGTCATAAATATTCCATATTATCTCTGTCATGATAAATGATTTATTATTACTCCTCTCAAAACAATACTGGATGTGTTTTTGTTTGTTTGTTGAATGTGCATTTATTTATGAATCGCATATGAATATAAGGCTATCTTTGGTGGTTCGGCTGTCAGCTTAACTTAAAACAGACTATAGTTTTAAAATATCAAGCAATGGGTCTAATTGAATTGAAAATCTATGTTCATTAAAATATATTAAACATATATTTTCTCACTTATTTCAGATGATACACTAGTAATTTTTATGCATCACTAAAAATTTTAATCACTTCTGGTTCTAATAATACCTGAATTAATTTCCTATTTTGCATAGAACTTGAGACATCCCAAATTGAAATTTTAAGGAAAAATTTTTTAAAGTGACATCACTGAGCAAATATTTAAGGAGTGGGTTCAGAACAAATACATATTTTGAATTTTTATTAAAATTTATTCACATTAACTGTTTACTGAACTATGCATTTATTTCATTTTTCATAGAGAAATTTTATCTTAGAGTTCATATCTTTCAAACATACTTGCATCACTACAATCACATGATGTGACATCACTGTTAAGTCAGGATTGAATTTTGGCTAATATCTCTATTGATAATATTGTTCTTGTCGTTTTCTTTATTCATATTAATTGTGAAGTATATTTAATCTATTTTGTAAATTAAAATTATTTTTAAATAAAATTATTAACCATCAACTGACACATTGATGCATAAAGTGCAGCTTTTAAAAATATGCTGTGAAATTATGAAATAGCTATGTTTAATGTCATTCAAATAATGTTGAAACTACCATATCGAAAGAATTTAAGTGTTATAAGATTTAATGTTAAATATCTGACATTAATTAATGTTAAATCATGGTAACTAGAATTACTTGTTTTTAAGATTTTTTTTACTTTAGAAACTCTTGAAATTACATTAGCTGCACAATTTTAGGATTTGCACAAAGCTAAATTTTATTGAGTTTTTTTCAGTAGAAAACATGCACAAACTTTTAATTTTTTAATGTTATTTCTTAATTTCCAATAGATCTTTCAAAAAAATAAATTTTATTTCTTTAAAATATATTTCCAAACCTTACAAGATCATGTAAGATATCTAATTACAGAGAGAAAATCTTTATTATGTAAATGAATTGAATTTTTATTTTTTATTTACAGAATAGATTAAGCATATTTCAAAATTAATATGAACAAAAATAATGATAAGAATCATTAGCCAAAATTCAATCCTTACTCAATAGGTAATGTCACATCAGATGATCATAATGGTGCAGGTGTGTTCAGCAAATGCAAATTCTGAAATAGTTTCTCCACGAAAAATGAACTAAATACATAATTCTGTAAACTATTATTCTGAATTTTATTAAAACCTGTTCATATTATAAATTTGTTCTGAACTTATTTTTAAAGTTTTTGCTCAATGATGATGGTGTAATTAAAAAGTTATAAAAAATGCATTATTAAAAAAGCTATAAAAAATGCTAACTTAAGCTTTGATTTAAGTATTGTTAGAATCAGAACTAGATAAAGTTTTTAATGATGCACAAAAAATACTAGGGCATCATTTGAAATAAATGAGGAAATATACATTTTATATATATAATAATTCATCCTACTATTAATATTCTTGAAATCAATTGAAGCACAAATGTAGGAGAATAAATTAGTTTCTAAATAAATTAGTTTTTAATCTCCTGCATTTGTGCTTCAATTGATTTCAAGTATACATTTTATATTTTTTAATAAATATAGATGGATTTTCAATTCAATTAGATATAGTTATTTGATAGCATGAGTGCTTAGTTTTAAAATAAGATCTCAATGAGTTTTTTGTATTAAATAGAAGCAGAGATATTAAAGTGGGACATTGTATAAGCAATTGAAAGTTTCTCCTTGAATTAATGGGACTTAGACAAATGAAGTATGGCTCCAATTTTGTCAATAGCAGTAAAATTTTAAATGTTTTACAAAAAAGTTATTCAATAATT
>AYEL01073014.1:0-50421 GCA_000484575.1 Olivierus martensii | reverse complement strand
TTTTATTTAATTTTTTAGTTTTGCATTATGAAAATTGAACAATCCATCTGGCAATATTAATTTATTGTACTATTTAAATAAATATTATATAAAATGAATATCTTTTTAATAAATTTCTGTTTTAAAACGAGACTTTAAAGGATTTTTTTCAAAAAAATATCTTTTTAATAAATTTCTGTTTTAAAATGAGACTTTAAAGGATTTTTTTCAAAAAAAAAAAAAATCCACGCGCACGTATTTACGTGTGCTTCGTACGCAATGGACGCTCTCTGTCCCGCATTATGTTACGATAAAAATGGTCACCCTATGTAAATGACACTGTTTTCGAGTTACAACCCGTTAAAGCTAGCCAATCAGAGTTTACAAAGTGTCACGATGCGTCCATTGCCAAGGCGCGTCGCATTGCGTCGCGTTCTACTTACTACCAGGTAGTAAGTACACATAGAACATCGATGTTTTGATACCCATGTTTGATGTTTAGAAGTCGATGTTTTATGAACATCGATGTTTTTTTTTTTTTGTTTATTTAATAGAATTGACGTTTGGGTTAAATAATAATACATAATGTTATTTTTTATAATTGGTGATGATTTTATTTAATTTTTTAGTTTTTCATTATGAAAATTGAACAATCCATCTGGCAATATTAATTTATAGCTTATATTTGTCACGTGAGATAATTTATTATCGTCATTTAATTAATATTCGACACGCTTTCGGTTTCTTTTTTTATTTCAAAGTATTTATACCTTTGTGGCTCAGTTAGTATGCCTCCGAAAACCTTTCTTTGGCTAAATTTTGCTAAAAATAAAAATAATTCTGCAACTTTGTATATATTATTCAAAAGAACTGAAAACTAACGGTAATACCACGAATTTAAGGTCTCATATTGAAAACAATCATCCACAACCTCTTGGACACTGACGAAGCATCATCGTCACCCAGAAAAGAAAACTTTCTGAGACGTTTAGGAGCATTGAGGAGTTCAAATCAGGAGAATCAGCATAAAATAAGGTAAATCAAGATCTTATATTTATGGTGTGTAAAGACAGTAAGCCATTGAGTATTTTGGATCGTGAAGGTTTTCAACATTTCGTAAAGAAAATAGCATCTTCGTTCAAAATTCCTTCTCGACCAACGATTAAAAAATTAATTTCCAATAAATTTAGTAATATAGTATTCATAGTCAAACAACAGCTCGAACAAATTTTGCTTATTGACAACTGATTTCGGGACAGACATCCAAAAGAGGAGTTACAATAGCTTGACTGTCCCTTTATAGATGAGGAAAATAATTTATGCAATGTAGCATTGGATGTTTTATATTGAAAGAACGGTATATTCAGCGAGTATCTAGCTAATAAACTAAAGCAGTTGATAAAATTCCTTGGAAATAGATGAAGAATACGTCAAATGCAGTTGTTACTGACAATGTACAAAAAAAAACATCGATGTTAGTTTAGATCTAACATCGATGTTTTGGGACCGATGTTTTCTAACATCGATGTTACCTTTCGATGGTTTTATAGATGTTAAACATCGATGTTTTCCTATCGATGTTCAACACTAGTAGTAAGAAGGCGAGCGACTCGATGCGATCCGTCGTGGCAACGCTACGCGTCGTGATGCTTTGTAAACTCGATGGTGATTGGCTAGCTTTAAAGGATTGTAATTCGAAAACGGTGTCATTTAGAACATGTGTTCATTGGAATATTTTCGACTTGTTTCGAGGTCCCCTATCAGTACACAAAATTTTACGATGAAGTTTTTCTTCACCCTGTATAAGCGAATTAGCATGCGTTGTTTATTGAAGGCATTTGCTCAATCTAGTGATTCCTCATATATAATGGGATGTTTTATTCAAATTTCCTTATATAAAAATTAATTTTCTGTTGTTTTTATTGTGATAATTATATATTAGAGGACAGTATTTACAGTCAATCTGCTTTCTTAAGAGGTGATTTAAAATGCATCCTCTTTCCTCCTAGTATTTTGACAGGATCTTTTCTCTCGTTCCTCAGGCATTCTTATATTCTTCACTTCATTCTTATTTCTTCAAAGATTGCATTTTGATTATGATCTGTTACTTTCAGAAAGATAATAAAAGCGGCAAACAGGATGGTGAACTTATCAGGCTCATTTACCTTCAGAAAGAAGGCTAAAACCAACATAAAATTTTCTCTTGAAAGCTGATCAATATTACTGAAAATTAATATTTAGTACTACATATTTTTAATGAAATTAATAACCCAAGTTTAGGGTGTTTGAACACACTTTTTTTTAAAGATTAGCCAGTAGATGAAGAACAGGTACTTATGTGAATCGTGACATCATTATAAAAATATCTGGAGATGTGGAATTGGTAATCGATCACGGAATTTATATGAGGAAAACGATTATTTAATAATCTGTCAATCAAAATAAAAAATTATTTTTCAGCAGTAGTACAGTAAATCCAAGGGAAATACTAAAAATAAAATGATAAGCATTATAACTACTGTATTTATAACAGATACAAAAGTATTATTTCACTCACAACCAAAAATTACAATAATTAGCGACATTACTTACTGAAAATTTATTTTCCAGATGTCTTCAGGCATTTGCATTGCAATAGTCTCCCACCAGCCTAAATTTTTTGGTCTTACCCATAGAAATCTTTGATTTGATGAAGAAATAATTTTTGTCATAGACGTAATAAACTTAAAAAACAAGCATCTTTTTTCCACTTTCCTCTTCTTTATTTTTTTTAATTTTCTTCTCTCGTAGTGAAGAAGTACTCTACAATGAGCTATTTCGTTTTCGTTTATCCATAATTCATTCTTTTTTAGCATTATAAGCATAGGCAATTTTTTTTTACGATCCTCACTTGTGGCAGCGGCCATTGCTATCCCAAAGTGCTCTAGTAAACCTGAATAATGGCAGTTAGCAATGTGATCACCACTTTCTTAACCGCAGATACCGTAACAGCGGTTATGGTAATGGCAGTTAAGCTGCAGTGTGACCGGGGTTAACAGTTTTATGAAAAACTTAAATCGCAAGGTAAAATCTAGCTTCTGTAGATACTCAGATGTCATTTGCCAATCTGGGCCTTCCTCCGATGCAGTACGCCTATCTAACGCTTCTGATCACTTTCCGTTGCCGTACAGGCTTCATTCCAATAATGCGGTTAAATCTGCACTTAAGTCGGTGAATAAAACTCATACTTTCAGGAGGGCTCCCACAATTTTTAATTTACTTAGAAATGACAAATCTATAAGATCCAATGATTTAAATCAGGAATTTACAAAATCCCTCTACATAGAACTATTTATATAGTTGATTCTATGTACAACTAATGATAATACTGTTTGTATCGAAAACGTTTTTGTTGGTGTAATAAAAAAACTTTATATTTTATACTGCTTCAAGTGCTGTATTTACTGTGAACTATAGTTACAAAGTTAAGCAGTTTGTTTTATTTCAATGGACCATCTTTGCTTTTCTGCATCTAGTTCATTCAGAAGTTCAACTAATCTCTCGAAAACGGGAATGTCCTTTGTGACATTATAGGCTTCAAATATTGCATATTTGAAGCCTATAATGTTAGCCTATAATTATAATTTTAAGCCTATTTTATATCATACTTTCAGGAGGGCTCCCACAATTTTTAATTTGCTTAGAAATGACAAATCTATAAGATCCAATGACTTTAAATTGGGAGTTTACAAAATCCCTCTACAAAACCTAGAGGACAACCAAATAGAAACATATATCGGTGCTACAGCCCATAATTTCAAGGATAGATTAGCCGAACATAGGCAGGATATATCTAAAGGAAACTTAAACACCGCATTGGCTGTAAGAGTTTATAATTTCAAGGATAGATTAGTCGAACATAGGCAGGATATATCTAAAGGAAACCTAAACACTGCATTGGCTGTAAGAGTTTATGAAAAAGACATTAAGGTATTATGGCAAAATACTCGTATTATAAAAAATCTACAAGATCATAAGACGTTACCAACTGCAGAAAAAATTGAAATTTTAAGAAACAGCCAAACTGAAATTATTAATAATATCAGGCAGGCAGATAGTCTAAGTATAGCCTGGAAATATGCTATACATAATAATTAATTGTTATTATTAATCCTTCCCCCTATTTGTTAAATAATATAACTTCTTATATTTAATTTACTTTATTTTATTTATTTACATGTACTGTATATCTCCTTCGAATGTACTGTTAAATTTTTAAAAATTGTTCCTTTGTTCTGTTCTTTTTAATTAAATGTACAACTGATGATGATATTATTAATACCGATAGTGTTTTTGTAATTTTGCAATAAACTGAGTTATTTTCACTGCTTTGATATGCTTATGTTTGGAACTTTAAGATGGCTATTTTTTTCATTTTGTTTTCCCTCACATAAGTGAGCTTTTCACTAAGAAACCATGCTTGTGTAACATTTATCATCATTTGCTGTTTTGTCAAATTTCTTACCAAAGAGGATTTGCAACTCTTACTTTTATTCTATATAAAAGTCCATCTTAATGCTTCTCTATCAATTAGGATGCAAGGATGATCTAATTTTTTCTCCTGTCATTCCCATATCATATGCTGGTATATACTTTGGACATGCTCATATTGGTCCTTTACAGAGTAACTCTTCCATATATGATGGGAGGGTAATATATCTTGCAATAGTAGCAATATCTTTAATACACATATACCTTGACTGTTCGCATCCTACTTGGATCTTCCAAACCCATCTCTTCTTACTAATTTTGATCTGTTGTAATCACACCAAATGACATAAATCATCTTCATAATGCAAATAAATTTTAATCAAACCATTAAAATTGTCAAGAATGGAAGATTCTCTATAAAATTTCTGCCATAATGCTGGCTATGGGGAACTCTGCTTTTGCCTGAAAAATTTTTCATTAAAAGTGAAATAAGATTCATATCACAGAACATTACATAGGTCTCTCAGAATGGACTGATTAGTGCCCAATTCTGTAAAAATCTGGAGGAGGAACTATGTAAAACAATGCATGTTGGTGATAGCTTTAAGATGGAAAAAGCTTTTTAAAGTTTTATCACTGTTGTGACTTCATTATATAGGGGTTGTAGTTTTTTAATCTTTTGTAGATGTAGTAATATAATAATTTGGCAATGCATAAAGTGGCTAGAGTATCTTCAAGAATATACAGAGGAGAGTAGTATGTTTCAACAATTGTCCAGATATTAATTGGATTCTTATGATCCTTTACATACCTGAAGAGACCCTTTTTTTGAACTTAAGTGAATTGGAAAGGCCCTTTTTTCCCAATAGCCTTTCAACCTTTGCAACTAAGAGTTTTGTTGAGTCATGTTCAATTATTTCTAAATCCTGGATATAGGATTTAAGCATTGAAGTGTTGTTGTACCAAAGCTTATAGATTATACCATTTTGTTTTCATTTTTACCTAATATTTTATTAATTTTTATCCATATAAAATGTGAGCTTTAATGAGTTTTCATTATAAAGAATAAATATTGTTTGTTCAACATTACTGTAGTATATTTCTTTAAAAAATTTTTTGAATATTTTGAATATTCTGAGTTTTAGTAGTTAGGCAGTCTAATTTCCATCTATAATATCATATCTGTAGGAAATTGCATTCCAATTATTAAAATTTAAATTATGAAAATTTTTAAAAATTTGGAATATAATCCATTATAAACCAGGGACCTCTTATATGCCTAATTTTCTGAGACTCAATTTACATTTTATAAATATGATTAAAATTTGATTACACAGAATATTAAAAAATAAAATTAGAATGAAATCCATGAATTAAAAAAATATAGAACAAATAATTTAAATTATAATGAATATTTAAGTATGATTAATTTTATAATACAGGTAGAGAAGGTGGGTTCTATAACAACTCAAAGTACTTCTTTGAAACAAGGAAAAGCAGGCGTGTATCCAGTTAGTATGAATGGTGAACCTGATATTCTTTGGATAACAGAAGTAGAGCGGTAAGCATTTTTTGTCATATGCTAATTTGTAGGATTCAAACAATAAAAATTATTGAATTTAATGTTTTTTATTAAACAAAGTTTAAATTGGATAAATATATTTAATCATACTACCACCAGTATTTGATGTTGCTAGGGAAATTCAATCAGATAAAACAGTTTATGTAACAGCTCTCACATCGTGATGTTGGCACCTTGGCTAGTAATAAAAAAATTTGAAATCGGATTAAATGAATTTATAGATTAGGTTTATGTGAATTAAGCTGCCAAATCATATGCGGAATACTTTTGATAGTGGCCATTTTTAGAGCTTATCATAGACTGGCCAACACTGATAATTGGATCAATTGGACAGTTGAAGGATTGAGTTCAACAGGCTGTGTCCCTATGGATTTATAGACTTTATGGATAATAAATTGACAATGAACCATGCAGAAATATCATTTTTCCCATATAATTCATTTATTATAGTATTTAGAATCCATTAGTTTTTTTGTATTCAATTTAAACTTTGATTAATCAGCGTATTATGTCAGGATCCCATTGTTAGCAATATATTATATTGCCAACAATGGGATTTTAATGGAATTTTGAGATTAGGCATAGGCACTTTTTTAATATAATTTTATTGATGATTTCAATACACTGATTTATCTTCAGTCAGTGTGTCTTAAATACAAAAATATATGATATTTTGTGGTTTATAAAATGTTAATAACTTGTAAAATTATTTAATAAAATCTGAAAAGTTTATTATTACATTGAAATGTTTTCTTTTACTGTACTGATAATCAGTAATTATTAATCATAATAAATTAAATAAAAAGATAACAGGAAAATAATCAATAATATAAAGTTTTGTAAATTCAGTATATATTATGTATTTTATAAGAAGTACAGGAATACCTCGATTATCGCGGTTTCGATTATTGCGATTCTCGATTTATTGCGGTTTATAATTCAATACCAAAATTCAATTATTGCGCTCAAAATTCGAATTATCGTGGCTTCGAGATATAGCCCACTATATAAGCAACCAGAATTACATTTGTTCTCCAAGTAACTCTCTTTAGCACTTCGTTTTTATCCAACGGTACTTGCTCACCACTCATCAGTAACTGTCTGCCTTTACCTGAAGTACACGTGGACAGGGCCGGCTTAACCCGGTGTAAGCAGATGATGCACAGCATCGGGACGCCAAAATTATCGTTTTTCTCAAAATTGTTACTCAGCAATACTGTACATTGCTGAGTAGATATTACAAGAAAGCTGCATCGGGTGCAAAGTCGGCACTGCATGTGAATTTTATTTCTTTTCTTATTTATCCCTACAATGAATTCTAAAGAAGCAAGGATGATATCAAGTCAACAGCTTTCAAGAAGAAACATAGAGTGATCCGATATCAAGTCAACAGCTATCAAGAAGAAACGTAGAGTGATCAGCTTAGAAGATTGGCACGTTTTACATCATTTTTTGCTTTATCCCTACAATGAATTCTAAAGAAGCAAGGATGATATCAAGTCAACAGCTTTCAAGAAGAAACATAGAGTGATCCACAGCTATCAAGAAGAAATAGAGTGATCCGCTTAGAAGATTGGCACGTTGTTTAACACATTTTTTGTACCTCGTATGTAAAATTAATTAATAGATTTGAAAAATCCTTGGCAATGATCACCCATTTTACATGCATCATTTATCCGCTCTTCCGATCTATTTCTTTTTTACCTTATACATAAAATTTAATTAACTTTGAAAAATCCCTTAGCAATGATCACCCATTTTACATGCATTATTTATCCTGATTATCGCGGATTCGATTATTGCGGTATTTTTCGTGGCAACAATTACCGTGATAATCGAGGTATTCCTGTATTTTTTTTAATTGTATTTTAATACCAATATACTGAAGAGTTTTAAATATAAATAACTATGTTGTAAGGTTTCATTTTAAATAAATGTTAAACATTTTTCATTATATTAGTACTTTTACAATGATCCTCATAATGGATTTATATATAATAATTGAAAGCAGTTAAATAATTAAAAAATATGCCTATTCTGTGAATGAACTTTATAACAAAATAAATTTTTGTGTGTTTAATGCAATTTGTTGATCTTGTTCTCTAAAATTACAATAAATATTAATTGTTTATTATATTGTTATATTTGAAACATTAAATGATACAATTCTTTTTAATAAAATTAATATATTTTTAATCTAAATTTATAGAATTTTTGGATTTCCAAGACATTATACAGATGTAGGAAATATACAACTTTCACGTCGCCAGCAACTATTAGGAAAGGCATGGAGTGTTCCCGTTATCCGACATCTCTTTACATCACTGAAAAATTTTTTTAAAACTGTATCGGTATTTAAAAATACAGAAAAGAATGAAGATGAAAACATCCTTTTATCTGATTAGATTTCTCATTATATTTTATGTAATTTAATATCAATTACTTTTATCCATTATTTTATCATTGTTACTGAAGTCTTATATACAGATTTTATATATTTTTGTTATTCTATTATATTAATCATATAAATTACTGAATTGTTAATATTTTACTGCAGTGGGTTGTTATATACATATATTATGTTAAACTCTATGCATACAATATATACATGGTGATTCAAAAATTCATTGCTAAAGTGTATTTGATGTATATTTTGATTTACAAAAGTGCCATAAAGAAAAATAACCAAAATGAAAAATGCTGATTAATTAATAGTATTCATCCAACTATATCAATAAATCACTACACAATTATAATCAGTCGTAGCAATTTTTGGAAATAAATTGTTTAATTCTACTGATTAGGATGAATATTTTCTGGAATGCTATACATTGAAATGCGTGAAAATATTTTACGCATTTTCAATTTATGCAGTCATTTCCAGGAATCATCTACTGTATAACTCTCACAATAAGATATATATTCAACTAAAGTAAATTAAAATCTATTAAAATCAGTCTTCATCAGTTTTAAAATATCCAAATCATCACTAAGTTAGAATTGAATAATTTAAAATATATAAGAACTAATAACTAGCAATTACATCTCAAACTTATTCTACCTTATTTATTTATATATTATCAAAAAAAGAATTATAAATAAATATAATGCAAATCTAAATGAATCTAATTGTTGCCAAATTATACAATCAGATTGAACAAATTTTAATATCCAAAATAATTTTTATTAAACTAAGGTTAGCATTATTTTTGAATTAATATTAAATATAAATAATTTAAATTAAGATTGCTTCCACTTAATTTAAGAGTAGTTTTTGTCTATTTATTTTGATTATTAATTCAGATATCATTAATCATAATAAAAATTAATTCTAATTATTAGAATTTCTGTAATGATATTTTAATTTCATAAGAATTAGATTTATTTATAGTATATCCTTGAGATATAATATAATATATATATATTAGAGGAATATGTGAATATATTAAAATGATTTATTATATAGTATTGTGTATGAAAAATTTGAAAAGATAAAAAATAAATTTAAAACAATTGGAAAGATAAAGATAAATTTAAAACAATTTATCATACGATAGCCAATTTGTATAAAGTTTCATTCATTTTTTCAGATATGATATATTGATATATATCTCTGTTCTTCAGAGTCTTTATTATTATATATTCTATATTAATGTTATTTCCCGTTATGATATTTGTTCATCAATGGTCTTGAATGACAATAGTTTTGTGTATACAATAGACAATTGTTTTCAAAGACAATAGTTTTGTCTTTCTTAGAATGCCTTTGAATAGTACATATTATTCTAATTTAATATGCGTTCATCTTTATAATATTTGCAATCATTCACTGCATAAAATAAGAAATATTGGTTTGAAACATTTGTATACATAATAGAATATTACTGAGCAATCCAATTATCAATATTTTGACTAAATTAATCATTAAATAAGGAAGAGAAAGCATTACTAAAATTAAGATATTAAATTTCTAGGAAGGTTCATCAGAAAGTTATATATATGTTGGTATATCTAGTTTCCTTTGCAACTGATATGGAAAAATCAATATTATATCTTTGTATAAAAAATTAGTTTGTTTAGTGTTTCAATAAAAATTAGCAATAAATTGTTAGTTCAAGCTAAAAAATATCAATCTTTATCAAAAAAAAAATTCTTTAGTGTGCTATAATAAAAGTGTTTTAGTAAATTTACTATAGTGTCACTAAATCATAATAAGTAGTAATGGTAAATCAATATGCAGTCAAATGACTTTACTAATACTTTCTTGAATTAAGACTGCTGCCTATTATTTAAAAATTCACTATTATTTTTGATTAAGTGTTTATAAGGAAGAAAAATCTGGAATCAAAATCAAAAACCAGTCAATTTAACATTCCGGCACTATGTTCATCACACTCTCAGGACATCAATGGATTAATTCCACAAACTATGAAATATAGATTAAATTGATTAATACAGGAATCCCTTGATTAGTGTGGGTTTGAATAATGCAGTTTTGATTAGTGCACAAAAAATATTTGAGATTATCCCTTAATATATGCAGTGCCAAATTTGATTAGTGCGCTTCAACAAGTGCAATTATTTATTTATTTTTTTTTGTAAACCCTCTGAAATGTTTGTAACTGAATCTCAGGATTGTAATCTACATGATTAGACCACTGCAATAAACTTATTTATTTAATTTTTTAATTCTGTTAATATTATGACTTTTATCATCTAATTATTATATTTTAAATTCATTTGTAATTTTATTTATTAATAAATTTAGTGTGAATAGCAACTACCTAATAATAGCCATTATAATATTATATAGCCAGTCTTATCTTCAATTCCTCTCCAGTAATCGATGTCTACAGACATGCAATTATTTTTTTTACAAAATTTATGCAATTTTAATGAAAAATAAATTTTAATTCTTACTATTTTTTAAATACCTATCCAATTTCCTCAATGATTTAAAGTACATGTAATGCAATATAGATACGTTTTGAGAGAGGATTAAAGTACATGTAATGCAATATAGATATGTTTTGAGAGAGGAAAAAAATTATTTATAATTTTGATATTTTCCAGGATTCATTATAATTATTCCTATTAACTAATTTTGATATTTTCCAGGATTCATTATAATTATTCCCATTGGTTTTATAGTTTAAATTTTGATATTTTCCAGGATTCATTATAATTATTCCCATTGGTTTTTATATTTTCCAGGATTCATTATAATTATATTCCCATTGGTTTTTTAGTTTGATTAGTGCAGTTTTGATATATGCGGAGCATTGCGAGAATTTATTAACCACACTAATCAAGGGATTCCTGTATTGCTATCTTTTGAACCAAAATAATAATAAACATTTCTTATCAAACTATTTTCAATTAAGATTCACTATATAAATTTTATATATCTGACTTCACTGTTCTGATAATCTAATTGGTTGGATAAGGGTATTAATCCAAAGGTTCCTATTTGATTCTAGATCAGTATCAGTTGAATTTTTAAATAAGTGGAAATGTATTAAAAATACAAATATTATTTAAATTCAAAAAATAAGTTGCAAGGTTAATTGACTTCCAGTTAAATTTTCAATTTAAAAATGTATTATAAATTTGAAAGGTTTTGAAAGAATTCAAAATTGATTGTATTAAATGTAATCTTTGAATAAATTATAGAAAGATAAAATATATTTTTTAATAGGAAAAATGAGAATTGTATTGGAATTAAGGGCAATATAATATAATCTATATTAATTTAGAAAATGCAAAAATTATTAAGCAAGTAAATAAATTCAGCACAATTTTAAAAGTGGAAAAACAGTATATAGCTTTATTAAGCTATCTTCAGCAAACCATACATAACATTATATATGGTTTGCTGAAGATGGCTTAATAAAGCTGAAAGATCTACAAGTTTAGTAAAATATACTGTTGTTTAATAAAGCTGAAAGATCTACGTGTTTACTAAAATATACTGTATTTTCCACTTTTAAAATTGTGCTGAATTTATTTACTCGTAATAAGAAGTAGGATGAAATTATACAATATTATTAAGCAAATTAACAAAAATGTTAATGATATTCAATATGTCCTGACATAAGCCAGATTATACTTAATATCTTAGTTTCTGCTCAACAGAAAAAACCATTGAAATTATTTTATTATTTAAGTTTATTAGTCCTATTTTAAAGCTGATCTAATACAGTTAATAATGTACAGTTACAAGCACTATTAAAATAGGGAAAATAAGTTTTTTAATAAACACAGTCTGTACATTAAAGTTAAATAATTGAAAACTTTTTCTGGCTCATTTAGGCTTTTTCAATTCAAAAATACTTAGAATAATGTACATAGAATACATAGAATCTTTTGAACAGTTCTGTTCAAAAGGCTCTAGAATTGTGAATTTATTCTTTATTCTATGCATTTTTGAACTGAAGATGATCTAATAGGATGGAAAGCATTTTTCAGTGTCTAACTTTAATGTGTAGACTGTATTAGTAAAGAACTTATTTCCCTACTGAAGTAGTGCTTGTAACTGTGTTATTGATATATAGTAAATAGGTTTTTGATTTTCATTATTAAGAATTACAAGAAAAGAAACACTTTAAATAGTTTTCCTCTTTGTGCCCTTATGGGTGGTAAGAGGCATGTTTTCTTTAAAAGAAAAGAAACACTTTAAATAGTTTTCCTCTTTGTGCCCTTAT
This sequence comes from Olivierus martensii, assembly GCA_000484575.1. NCBI lineage: Eukaryota > Metazoa > Arthropoda > Arachnida > Scorpiones > Buthidae > Olivierus > Olivierus martensii. The sequence continues at coordinate 37,686 of AYEL01073014.1, read as the reverse complement.
GGGTGGTAAGAGGCAGGTTTTCTTTAAAAAAAAAAAGTCTTAATTAGCTAAATAAATTTGATTAAGTACAATAAGACTATTTTCAAACTGAAATAAAACATTCTGAATATTAGAAACTTGAAATTTTGACATTAGCTAATTACATATTTTTCTGTGCATAGCACTTTTTTTCTTTTTTAAATAATTTTTTTTTAAAGTTTTAAAATTTTATAGTCTGTAGTAGCAATACAAAAAATATGAATTTCTAAAATTTTAGTTTGTAATAATTCAAGCTTTCCACATCATAAAAAATCAATTCAGATTCAGGAATTGCTAGAATATCATATGAAATAAACAAAAAAGTCTATGTTGTGTCTATGAAAAAAATATAAATTTTTTCTTTACAGCATAAAAGATTTTTAAAGCAACTATTAGATATTGTAACTATTAGATGAGTTTTAAAAGGAGAACTCAATGAATTTTTTCCATTGAATAGAAACCAATATATTAAAAGTGATCCCACTTACAGATTATATCCACTTAAACTGCTTAAAACTTCATTTTAGAATAATAACAAACAGCACTAAATGCAGTTAGTATTATACTATATTTATTTACCATCGAAAAAATGCAAACGTTTTCGGTGTTAATACACCATCATCAGGCATTTAGAATTATTACATTTGTTCTAATATCAAATTGCAGTTAACGTATTGTCATGACAATTACGTTCTTAGAAGAACAGAATTATTCGATTTAAAACTTAATATTAAGAATACATCTCAAATTTAAATGTACGAATTTGAATGAAAAATAATAAATATACACATTAAAACAAAAATAAAAATTAAACATAAGAATAAACCAAAAACAGCACCAAAAATGGGGGTGAAATTATCAAAACAAAATTATGCATCCTATAAAGTTGGCCAGCTGCCATACTCGATAAACAGTTCATATAACAATAATGTGCCACTACTAATTACCTTTAATGGCTAGCTAAAGCATACTTCCATGCCATTGGCGGTTCCCAATTAATTCGATCATTTATCAATTTCTCTTTATCTATACGTTTCAATATTTCAAGATGTGATCCACTTATTCTGGACATACTAGGTAGTTGAAATTACATAAATGCAGGTAATTCTCTTTTTATGAGTTTCTGTGTTTACAAGTTTTTTCAAATATGAGATATCAAAAAAAAAAAAAAATGAAAATTTGATCATTAATTGCAAAAATAAATGTTAAACATTTATAAAAAGCCATTTCAGACCAAATACATAGGTAAACAATATAGTATGATTATAACAATTATTATCAAAAACTGCTCTTAAAGGTATTCAACTTGGTAAATTTTAAATATAAGTACTATAAAGCAGTCCAGGAACGATTCTTTAAATAATCTTTTTTATTTAGAGTAACGTTTTCAGCCTTATATTAGCATTCTTCAACTCTTAGAACAGATACAGTCTACTGAACAACCAACTGTTAAATAAGCATTGGTGTTCTAGCAGTATGATTATGTTTGTATCAGAAACTCCATCACTTGCTACAAAATTGAAAAAATCAAAATGATGACATAAGAAGCAGAAGTAGCATACTCTCTGGCCACTATGGTTTTAGCAGCACATTATGTAAATAACTTTCATTCCTAGATTGCATTTAAGGTAGTAGTTTATCTGTATAAAAGTTCATTTAATTATCTGTCAATAATAATGAAGGATAAGAATTCTTTAACATTTGTATGACATGAATAATGTCATTAATATTATAATTTGCTTGGTTTTAAAGGCCAAATTTCCTTTTTTTAGATAAATCAATCATTGTTTCATCATAAACTATTGATTTTGTTGACATTTACTTGATTTTATTATGGTCAAATTTCATTGACCATATAGAATGAGAAATTCCATGAGAATAGAATTCTTGTTTTTTACATTATATCTATATCTTCATAGTTTATGAGTTCTTACTTTGCAAGCTTATTCCAAAAATTAATTAACTAGGAAGTAAAGTTGAGAATTACTGACATAAAATAAACTTGAAGTTTTGCATATTATACTTTTCCATTCTTATCATGTTTTATTTGTAGAAATATTTTTCCAATAATATAAGATACTATATATATTTATTTATTGAAGTTCTTATAGACTTCTACTTTGCATATTTTCATATTTATGTTGTTTTTAATTTAATTATATAAAATAATAAAATTCAGCACTGCAATAGAATACACATTAAATAAAATAATTTAATAACTATAAAAATGTTTTTGACTTTATAAAAATCACTTTTCAGTTAATAAAATTATTAGTAATTAAGATGTATCCTGCTGGTAACATAAAATTTTATTATTTACATGTGAATAATAAAGAAAATAGTGGACACTTTAACATTAAATATTTAAATTGAAAAAATTATTGCAATAGATATTTGTTTTTCATATTCCATGGCCTCTCTTCTCATAGTAAATTGCAACATATGCCATGGAACTTGACAGTTATGACAAGGTATCTATATCATTCAAAAATATTAAATTATTTTAAAATTGCTTTTCGTTTCTTTGGACGTTCTTTTGATTTTTCTTGCTTTTTAATGAAAAATTATTGAATTTATGAGAATTTTCAATTATATAATGGACATGATTGAAAATTTTATATTAAATTTAACATTGATGAAGACATTCATATAATAATAAAAAATTTTATTGTATGCTCTAAAAAGTAACTGAATATGATTCCATGATATCTTCATTTAAGATTCTGTTGGATAATATATTGAAAATTTATTTTATGAAGAATTTAACACTATTTATGGCTTTAATATTTATATTCTGTGCTAATATTTCTTGATTATTTCTACAGAATTTGTAATTACCTCCTAATAAGCCATATTTACACATATTCAATTTATGTCAGTAAGTAAGAATAATTTGCAATGTAAAACCAGAAATATGTCATTTATTATATAATTTTATTTAGTTTAAGATTTTTCTGTTTATATGTAGATTTATAAAATGGGATAATTTTGAGATGTATATTCTATGTACTTATATATAAAATATTTAGAATTATTATTATTATAAATTTTAAATTTGATGTATCACAATAATTTGTAGATTTTCATACTTGAGAATGTTTAATTCTAAAATTAAAAACATTAGCTAATTTGGAAACCCCTAAAATTTTGAAAAAAGTAAATATTTAAATCAAGAAATTTGTTAACATTTCATGATTTTATCTAAAATTAATAGTTTTTTTGCTTTTTAGATTCAATACTTTTAAAAATTTTTTTCAGATTGCTTCATTATTTCATTCTTACAGTCCATTCACATGAAATAACTTTATTTCTTTGTAATGTATTGAGGTATATTTTTAATGTTTGTTGATAACTAAATTTATTTTATATTTTATCATCATAAATATGGAAAATTAAAAATAAATAAAATAATATTGATTAAAGACTTAGTATAGCATAATAAAAGAAAAATAGTGCCTTCATTAAATAATGCAATGTTTTAATATACAAGTAGTCTTCGACTTATGATTGCTTTGACTTATGACAGTGATATAATTGATCAATGCAATTGCATGGGTTTGAAGTCCCTCACCCAATGATCCAATATATGGAAAGCATGCTTTTTTTGTGTTTCTTGTTTTTAATGTTTTGTGCTTATTATGTTTGTTAAGATAATGTATAATTTCTTAATGAACTTTAGTACCCTGTCATAAGTCAAGGACTATCTACATTGCATTATTTTTTTAATGGTAACTATTATTTTATCATGTGTTCCTCAAATTACAAACATACCCTAATATATAATAAGTTTTGTTTATAATTTGAAAACTATTGTTATGCTGAACCTATAGATATTGTAATTTCTGTATATTCTATATTGTATATTTTATGCTATAATATAAGTTAGAACTTTCTTATTTCAGAAATTTGAATAAAAAGTTCTAAATGTAAAGTGAAGTTATTTTGATGTAAGTTATACCATCTTGAAATACTGCCATAATATGAAGTTTTATATTTACATTTGTTCCTAGAACATGGAACAAATGTAAATGTAATGTTTTAAATTCTGTAAAGAATTTTTGAAATTTTCTGAAATTTGAAAGAGAAATGGCATGTTGATATGGATAAAAGTTTGTAATTAGAAGAATACCTATATCTAATTTTTTATATATCAGAAATATTCAAATTATGATACATGATATATTTGAATGGCTCTGGATTTTGCTTTTAAATTATTGTAAAATATTTAATCTCTAAAAGCATTGAAAATTAATGCTATTTTAGATTATTAAGCTCTTATAATTTATTAATAAAGACAATCCCAACTTACATAGATCCGATGTACATAGATAAATCTGTACTTACATAGGTTAATTTTAATTAAAATGCCAGGTCCAAACCTGGCCTCCTTGAAAAAACTAAAGGTGTAGGATTCAGAATTGAATCTGGATTCTCCAAGATGGTAAGTGACTGCTTTACCACATGACAAATATGCTTAGTCTTTAATATAATTATTTAATATATATTTAAATATTTAAATTGAAATTAAATAAAATTTATAATTATTTAATATATATTTAATGTTATATCTTTAAGACTCACTAGTACTCTATAACATATGCTCTGACTTACAAAGATTTGATTTACATAGGATTTCATAGAATGATCCATCTATGTAAGTTGGGGACTGTTTATTTACTGAAATAGTATATCAATAAATTATAAGAGCCTAATAATATAGAATAATGAGTCTTATTACAAAAGTTTCTTTCTATTAATGATAAGATAAATATTAATTTCTAGCTTAATTATAAAAACATGAAATGAGAACATATTTCTTGAAATATAATGTTTGAATAGTAATTTTTTATTTACATTGCTTTTTTGTAAATCTAAATTTGAAATAATCTTATAATTACAAATTTTTTATTGGTTTTATTTCAAAAATTATTGAAGATTATATATTAAGAATCACAAAAGATCTTCCAAAGTTGGTATTCTTAAATTTCATATTATAAACATATAACTGCCATTTATATAAATTGTTTTGTTAATCAAAACAATAAGAATTTATAGTCTTTTAAAATTTATTCATCCATTTACAGCAATAAAAGTAAATGAACACTGCCATTTATCATCATATAAGAGTATCATCATGAAGATCTTTAATTGATAATTCAAATAATCATGATTTTTTTAATGGCAAAAATAAATTAATATGATAACCTTTGTAACATATATAATTGTTATTTTGTTTATTAGAAGTTCATATACCTGAGTGTATTTATTTCAGCAATGATATTGCCAAAATTGAATGAAAATTAAATGAAAACTATTATTATAATCTTTTGTTAGTTAAATACTTGCACTCACTCATTATTACTATTTTTTCATTACTTTTTTCCTTTAAAGAAATATCATAGTTTATCTTGAAATATTTTCTTCTAGATTCAAACTATTATATTGATAAATCTCTGATTTCTTATATTTCATCTGATTTCTTATATTTCATCATTTTATATTCATCATATATCACATATATCAAAAATAATAATAGGAAATTATTTATTAAAATCATTTAGTTTTTTGACAAATATTTAGATGTTTGGTTTGTTTTTGCTTCACTGTTATAAAAATATTGTATATTAGAAAAAATTTTAGGAAATATTTTTGTAGAATTTTTAATTACTTAAAACAATGCATTAAAAATATGCAATATTGAATTACTAAGAATACAAAAATTAAAACTGATATTCAAAAGTTTAAATAGCAAAGAAAATTTCAATTACTTTATAGTCCTTCTCATTCTGATTAAAATATTAAATACTTTTGAAATTAGATAATTTAACCATGATTTTATAGCCATAAAATTAAAATGATATGCTATCATAATATATGTGCTTTATTTTTTTATTAGAATCTCATTCATTTAATTGTATTTATTACAACAATTATTTATCTAAAATAATATGAAACAATAATAGTCTCATTAAAATGATTATAAAATTCCAATCATTTAAATTAATTTATATTCAATATAGTATTAAGCTTTTTTAACTCTTGTTTTATCAAAAAAAACTAGCACTATCAACCATTGAAATCGTTTTTGACTCCATCATGAAATGTTGTATAATATATAATAAATAGGATGTAAAATAATGATGAATGATATCTGTTGAATAAATATAAATTTAGAATAAAACAATTATTTCAACTTTTGTTTTTACATGTTGTAACTGCATTTTTTACTTTTTCCATTCCTGAGTGGAATAAAAGGTTTATGAAATAAGTTTATTCACCTCTCAGATTTTTTGATCATCAGTATGATAATACATGTAAATATTATTGTATTTGAATAATAATAATATATTTTTGCAGCTCATGGTAGAATCAGTTGTGTTGAGAACAATTGATATCAGTTGAATATTATTGACTTACTAAAAGGAAATGTACTCACAGTTTTTGGGCAATATCTTGCATAAATGTTAGAGATTTTGATCATTTTTTATTGTATAATAATGAATTGATTTTTGTCATTTATATAATGTATAATCCTCTAGCAGTCTGAATTATAGACCAAATTTTTTCAAATTAGTCAAAATTTGTATGAATATTGTCTAATTTAAAAATTGTCAGACATGTCCATCTAGATATGGTCCAATATTGATTATTTCCAATTGGACTTGACCACCCTAGAAAGGCTAAGTAATTTATATATATTTTATTTAGATTGGATAACACTTTTTTGCAAGAAATCATTCAAAAATAGGCAAATATCAATTTTCATAAGACAATTAACATTCAGATATCCATTAATCTCAATAATATTGACTTCATGTCAGTCATCTTCAATAGGCTTAGGTCTCTGAATATTATGATGATCTGATGACATATGTGAGTTTTATGGAAATCGGGTAATATATACATGAATTATCATGATAATGGAGGTTCAGGCAAATACTTGAACAATCTTAATTTATATATCCTTTTAATCCATTAGAATAGAAAGGATCAAAATTAACTTGCAATTATGGTCATATTTGATCCCATTGGTAGTTAATGTAATTATTTTATTTTTTAAAACAAAAATAAATCTTTATATAAATATATAAATGAATCATGAATATCATGTAAACATTCTTTATATAAAGAATACATCTCATTAGTAGAACAAGGGTTAAACATTTTTATTATTATTTTTATTTTAAACTATGTCTATTATTACTTACTTACTATTTTGCATTATTTTAAATGATATAATTTATTTATTTCTTATAAACAACTTTAAATCTAATAAACAAAACTACAAAAACATGTGTCACATTATGTTATTGTGTTCACTTTCATCATATTGATTTATTTTTGAAATATAAAATTTATGTAGAATATTCTGGTATTAGAAATATTTATGAAATTATATTCCTAATGAAAGAATCTTTTAAATTTTATCAATTTAAGAGAGATCTGAAAATAATAATATGTCATTGTTATTTCTTTGAAAATCTTTTCTTCTTTTTGAATAAAAGAATTGTATCTATTTTTTAAATCACCATATATATATTTTTTTACATTAATCATACAAAATTAATTATAAGGTTTGTTAAAAATGAAAATTGAAATCTTTGGAAATCAATAAATGTATTTATTTATATATAATATTTCCTTGATTTCATTATTTTTAACATTGAAATCATTTAAACTGTGATGATGATATATTTATAACATAAACTGTAATTATACTTACTAAATCACTGCCATTTATCATAATGTATTATCATCTGATGTGGTTTTTGTTGTTAGTATTTATTTTAATAACTCAAAAAATTTTGGACTTCAGTGAAAATAATCTTTGGATGATACAGTAATTGAATGAAAGATAAATGAATAAAATAAATTATAACAACTTTTGATTGATTAAATATTTATTTTAATTATCAAAAATTATTTTTCATTAATTATTAACAGATTAACAAAAAAAATAAGTTTTATCTTTTATGAAAAAAATTTTTAAATCTCTTTTTATTGAATCAAAAATATTTTATTGATGACATTTCTGATTTCTCGTGTTTTATCTGAAAATATATTATTTATACATTTAAGGCATTTACAGCGAATAAAAAAATTTAAAATTTAAATTGGCCCGTTGATTAAAAAGGTTGCTCACCCCTGGTATAAAGCAACAAAACAATTACTATTATTTTTATATGGGAAAAATTTTTCAACATTTCCAGACCCAAAAAGTAACTTACAAAATCATATCAAATAATACATAAAACCTGAAATAACACTAATATATAATAAAAACAGGAATGATATGATAAATATACAACCTATAAAATAGAAATAATGTATATATATTATTGTAGTTTCACTTATGGTGCCACTTATGTTTTCAGTTAAGCCATCATATCACACATGGGATATACTGATCTGGGAGCAAGGACTTTTAGAAATCATCACAGATTGGTCAACACCCAAGATAAGGTCAACCAGAAGATTAAATGGATAGGGGATGGGGTTCAATGACCCAGAACCAGACTCTTCCTGAGAAACTGGAAGTGTGGGATCTGGAATTGAACCTGGATCCTCAAGGATAGTAAGCTACAGCATTATCACGTGGTCATCTGGTCAGCTTCTTTTTTCATAAAAAAAAAGCCTCTTCAGATTTCTTTTGATTAGCAAAAACAGGTACTAATGTAGGTCTTTCATAAAAGTGAAATGGTGCTAAATGAACTTTCAAAATGTAGGAGAAGCTTGCATTAGAAGAGAAAATATTTGATTATTTTTTTGTATGTAAACATTATTATTCAATAATGGAATGAAACGAAACCAAAGAAGCACATGATTTAATTGTAAAATGTTATCTAGCAGTTATATATCTTTCCTTACATGTAACGAAAATTATTTTCTAATTACAGACAGTTTAAAATTCACAAATGTTATATATCATGATTAATTGTTTTAATGACATTTCTTAGTCATTCACAAATCACTAAACAGCTGTGCCATTCCACACCCTATCATTTCTCACCAATACTCATGGAGCTCTCAGATTGTCAGAATGGGGATTGATAAACATGGCACAGACTTCTCATACATTTTCCACAAGGTGGATTCATAATTTGATTCCAGTCTTCCTATTGAAAAGCTAGAATGTTTCTATTTGGCCAATCTGACCAAATACCTTATATGCTATATAGTTTTTTAATATATTGTTCACTTATAATATTATATACTTGAATTAGTGCTTATATATAATATGGTTATCTTGTTTTCTATATCTACTGTAGGTTTCAGTTCATTTTCTCTCTATTATGAAAATAAATGTAAGAAAATAAGGCTTAATTCCATTTCACTACTTAAAATCTTTAATTTTTTAGTTAATTTAATTTTTATTGATGACAATGATGAAATAGTATTAATTGGCAATGTTAAATGAGACTTTCTATATATAGGATTCTTTAAAATACAGAATTGATTCTACAAATAGAGCTATTGGGTTGTTTGGAAAGTAATTTTATTTTATTTTTTTCATGAAAGTGAATGACTATTTTTTTATAATATATAAATATTTAATTTAATTATATATTAACCGTTTTGATCCAACACATGTTGACATTTTTTTTTTATAGTATATAAATATTTTATTTAATTTTATATTGACCATTTTGGTCCAACACATGTTGCCATCTTTCTGGAAGTAGCATGATTCCATGCTCATAGAATTTCTGATCTTTTCTTGCAAAAAACTGAACCAAGTGATTTTTGACATCCTCATTTAAACCAAGTGTTTTGCCATGTAAAGAATTTTGTAAAGACCGGGATAAGTAATAATTGGAGGGTGCCAGATATGGCGAATATGGTGGGTATGGTAGCACATCCCATCCAAGCTGTAACAGCTTCTGGCGAGTCATCAAACTTCTATGAAGTTTGGCATTGTCATGGTGAAACATCCTTTTCTGTTAATCAATTCTGGCTTCTTCTGTTTGATGGAATCATTCAATTTGTCTAATTGGTAGCAGTACACTTCTGAATTAATTGTGGAATTGTCTGGAAAAAGCTAAAAAAAAAAAAAAAAACAGTTCCGTTGAAATTCCACCAAACAAAGAGCATCATTTTTTTGTGAATATGGGGGTCTCGGAGTGCTTTGAGCTGGCTCATTTCTTCTGCTCCATGATCTCTTGCGTTCAACTTTATTGTAAACAATCCATTTTTTATCAACAGTTATGATCCACTTCAGAAAGAGACCGTTTTGTTCACGTTTGAACAACAAATCACAGATATTGATGCAATGAAGCAAATCTTTAAGAACATGTGAAATCCAAATATCGTTTTAACTGGTTGTGAATGGTTGAATTCAAAAAATTCAATCTTGTAGCAATTTCTCATGTTATTCAGCAGTTTGTTTCAACCAATACCTTTATTTTTCATCATCAGCTTCAACTAACCTTCCAGCACACGTGTATCTTTAACATCAAAATTGTCAAAATAAATTTTGCAAACCAGTTTTGGTACTGGCATTCTGTTAACACATCTTTTCCTTATACTTCACATAACTTTTTTCTTGCTTGAACAGCGTTCTTATTTTTTTGGTAATAATAAAGTAAAACATGCCAAAAATCTCCGTTTTATTTTCCATTTCTGAAAGGACACCAAAAAAAATGCACAGAACCAAAAAAAAAATTTTATAAATATACTTTGAAATGTCAGCTGTCAAAATTTATGATGACAATATGGCTTAGAATGAAATTGGCAGGAAAAATACAACTAATGCCACTAGTGGGAAAAAACGAAATTACTTTTTGAACAACCCAATACATAAACATGATTATATTGTTTTTAATTTACTCCATTCAGAAAATAGTATGACTCTTTATTGATTAGGTACAGAAATTTCCAAGTTGTATTTTTGTCATCTGATATGGATAGTTTGCTAAAGACAGATTTGTTCTGCACAGGAAAGCACTGGTTCAGTAGTGTTTTAAAGTCATATTTCAAATTATTTATCTGAGAAGGAGACAAGAGATATTAAATGGACATAGGAAATCTTCAGTGATTTAGTAATGTATGAAGTCTGTACTACATATTAAGTGTTTCTTGAGTTTGTAGATAGGTGACATGTATTTTACAATGATAGGTTTTAATTATAGAGATTATTCATATAGTTTTAAGTAATTGTATAGATGAAAAAAAGAGGGAGGTTTAATAATAGAATTCTCAAGAAAGTTTGATAGGGAGCATTCTTTCAGGAGTGTAGAGACTTTTCTGGGTAACTTGATTCTTAGATCCTTCAATAGAATTTCATATATTTTAACATTAGTTTGTCATGTTTTGATTTTTTTTATCAATACAATTTTTTACTCTTAGTGTCCCTTGAGCATTTGATAAATTAAGGTTCAAGGTACTATTTGGCTTGAATAATAGCTATTATTTCTTTCATTTTAAATGGTTTGACTGATTTCATATTTTGTTTTTGAAAATATGATGGGAACAACTTATCTTCATTCTACTTTACATATCAAATATAAAATTCTTAATGCTGTTAACAGAGGAATACAATTTATTTATACTAATAAAATGTTTTGGCTTTGCATCAAACTTTCTTCAGTTATATGATTTGCTTTCCTGTGCATAACAAATCTGTTTTTAGCAAACTATTCATATCAGATGACAAAAATACAACTTGAAAATTTCTGTACCTATTCAATAGAGTCATACTATTTTCTGAATGGAATAAATTAAATATCACATAGAAAAACAACTTGCTTATTATCGTATATGGATTAAAAACAGCTCACTTAGCAAGTTCTATATAAATTTATTAAAGAATAAATTAAAAACAATATAATCATGTTTATATAGCTCTGTTCATAGAATCAAAGAGTAACAAAAAAGTTACCAATATTCAATTAGAACATTGATAGATAGGATGAATAATTGAATATTAATAAATTTTGTTACTCCTGTAAATTTGTTAGTTCAAGACTTTTTCTACAATTTCCTATCAATAATAATTGATTTTCCTAGTTTATTTCAGTTCTAACCTATAAGATTTTTCCAAATTGTTTGTAAATTAGTATAATATATCTAATTTATACCAAAAAAATAATGTAATAAACAAGTATTATTTACAATAAATTAAAATTCTTGAAGCAACCAGTTTTGTTTACAGTTAACTAAATTATATGTTGGCTTCAATCATTTTGTCTAATTCATATACCATTTTGAGACTTGTAATTTTTAAATTTATTTTTTAAAATTTCAAATTATTTATGACATGATTCATCTTTTAATATTTTATTATTTTTTATTAAAATACGAAATTTATACAAAATTTAAACAAAAATTTCAAAAATTATTTCTTACAGATTTTTTTTATTACAGGCTTTGATCAATTTTTAATGAAATTTTAAAATTATATCAATATAAATAACATTAACAACACCATATATTTATGTTAGCTTATTGAAGTGCCAAATCATTAAATATCAGATTAATAGCTGTTTATTGAATAAACAATTTGATTTATCCAACTACCTATCAATAAATTATTATAAAATTTGTTGCATATTATTAAAAAAATTGAAAAAATTATTTCTAAGAAAAAACAGAGTAACAAAAAAGTTACCAATATTCAATTAGAACATTGATAGATAGGATGAATAATTGAATATTAATAAATTTTGTTACTCCTCTAAATTTGTTCAGTTCAAGACTTTCTCTACAATTTCCTATCAGTAATATTTGATTTTTCCAGTTTATTTCAGTTCTAACCCATAAGATTTTTCCAAATTGTTTGAAAACATCATCTGTTTATGATATTAAAACTAAAAAAATATCTGAATTTCTTTGAAATTTTAATTTTATTAAAATTTATATAATTATGTTTTGTTTTAAAACTTGTTCTAAACTATTTGTTGAGAATACAAAATTGCTTCTAAAGGCATTAATCAAAATTTCATATCTAAAAGTATATTCTCCTCCTCGATCAGATCTTATAACCTTTGGTTTTTTGTTGAAACTAGTTTTTTCCTTTTCCACATATTCTTTGATCTTTGTGGTAGTTTCATCCTTACTTTTTAAGAGAAAAATTTCTGTGTATCTACTAAAGTCGTCGATTATGGTTAAAACATATCATTTCTTTCCTGGAGTTACATTCTGCATGGGGCCACACAAATCAGTGTGTACCAATTCTAGTATTGATGAAGTTCTTCTTTTTTGGCACCTTAGGAAATGGTTTTTGTGATAGCTTTCCTCTTATACATACATCACAGGTCTCTCTAATTCCACAATCAGTGACATACATTCCACATGTGAGGTTATCATTTACTAGTTTTTTGATTGTTTCTGGGTCTCTGTGCCCAAAGCGTCTGTGCCAGGTATGCTGACAGTTTTCTTTATGCCTTAGTGAAGGCATTAAAGCTTTTTCTGGTTGAAGCAGCTTGTATAGGTTTAAGTGTTCAATTCCCATCGCTAAAACTGTGTTATTTAATAGAATTTTGCAACAGTTGTTTTTGAATTCAACTTTAAAGTTCTTTTCCATTAACTTCTTTACTGAGATTAGATTGCTTTGTAGAGTGGGTACATAAAGAACATCCTCAACTTTGATTTTGATTTGTTTATTCCTATCGTTAATGCATGTCAGCACGCCTGTACCTATTCCATATGCCTTTTGTGTTTTGCCATTTGCTAGCCTGATATCAGTGGATTGAGATTCGTCCAATTCCTTAAAAAATTGCCTATTGTTGACATATGACTGGTGACTCCAGAGTCTATATACCATATATTCTGCATGGGCTGATACAAACCTGTCTGAAAGCAGAATTCATTTGTTTCATTATTCTTATTTTCAGGGCTTGCATTTTCACTAACTTGATTAACTCTTTGCCTGTCTCTCTTCCGTACTTTATATTTTCAATAGTCTCTCTTTATATGCCCTGGTTTATTACAAAAGTAACAGTTTAACCCTTTTGTGTTGTACGTCTCCTTATTTTTTGTTCCCAAGAGATTAGAGATTTTTAGGGCTGATTCATTTAATTGATATAGCGATCCCATATTGTTACGACGTTTATATCTGCAAATTAGTTTTCCTTTAATTCTAATGTTAGATATTCTTCTGCTCTACTTTCAAGTGCCATAATGAGGGTGTTATATGAATCTGGCAAACTACTCAATGACATTGCCACTACCAGGTGGTCTATTAACTGTTCTCCAAGTGCCAAAAGTTTATTCACCAAATTTAACATGGTGTTAATATACTCTTCCATGTCTCCGTTATTGACTAATTTTAAGTTAGAAATGTTTCTTAATATGAAAAAATTTACTTGTTAAAGTTGCATTTTGGTGATAGGTCTTTAGTGTATTCCAAGTTTCCTGTGCAGTTGTTTTGTCACGAATGTATACCAGTTGATTGTCTTCTACCGATAGTCCTATTGTAGCACGTGCTTGTCCGTCCTTTCTTATTCATTCTGGATCCGGTAGTGTGGGGGGGTTCTTCAGTTATTGCACTCCACAAATCTTCCTTTATTAGTAAAAACTCAATTTTGTATTTCTAGATTTGATAATTTTCATTGTTGAGTTTCACTACGGCAATGCGCGTGCTGTCCGTCATGTTTGTGTGACTTCCTTTGTTTCAGTCGTACAGCTTTGGGCCCATAACCTGTTGTAAAATTAGCTGAATTTGTTGAGTGCAACTAGTTTACTGAGAATAAGTGAAACAGTATAACTTCAAAGTTATCTAATAACATATATTGTCACACAAGTATTGGTATAATACAAAGTAGGCTTAACCAACAAAATTTGGTACAAACTGAATAATACATCCATACAAGACAAGAGCAGGACACAGAAAGAAAAAGGAACTCTTGAATCTCCCTCTCACGTGACTTGTCACCACATAGCGCCTGTTATAACTGTAAGATCGCTAGAGTGCGTCTTTTTATGACCCCAGCTTAATTACCCCAGTCAGCTTTCCTTTGTTCATCTCCCTCCCTTTTTGTGTCTTTGTTCAAGTTGTACAAGTGTGCTGTGTATCATGTCCTGACTGTATATACTGTATATATTTATTCAAATAAAATCAAGTTTTCAATAATCACAACAGCGCCCCTCTGCTGATCAGAGATATGCACTAACACATTTGTCAAAAAACTCTGAAGTGAGCCCAATTGTCCTTCTGGTGAAGATTAATAATTAAAAACTGTTTTCATGAACAATTCATTTTATTAATGTTAATTTATTTGTAGCAAATATAATAAATAAATGATATTTTCATTATTTTTAGGATATTTTAAATGAGTTTTATCTGACTCGTGTATAAGCCGAGGCTTTTTCTCAAAAAAAAATTTCTGAAGTTGGGGGTCGGCTTATACACGGATCAAAAATAATTTACTTTTTTGGCTAAAGAAATTGAAGTAATTAACAAAACCATAACTTATTGAACGTCTCGTGAAGACCAGAAGGAAATTTTGCAATAATTCATTTAATATGATACCTGGTAAAATTTTATCTTACCCTGATGTGATCATGCATGTCGTGCCACCAACTCCAACCTGAGTCAATATACTGTAATCAGTTAAGCGAAACCGTGCTGCCCGACACAATGTGATGCAAAAACTCAACAATCAATCAAGAATCTTATCTAGGACTCATATTTGAGTGAAAATATATATTTATTTTTCATTATTATTAATTAAGAATGTTTTAATCCATTCGAATAGTAATCGATAAATACTTATTATATTTAGCTCATCGATGATTTAATTAAAGTAGATTAAAAAGCAACTAAAATAATGTTTAAAATAACGAAAAAATAATAATTATTTAAAATCTGTACTGAAAAATAATTTGAGTCTATTAAAAAAGTTCATCGCAAGCAAAATTGAAACTTCAAAATCGCACGCTTAACGTCTAGAAATCACGTTGCACACGTCATCCTAACAGTATATGAATCATCGTTAAGGTGATCTATTCATTTTAAAATATGATCAAAGATTTGAATACGAACTCAACTCAACTATAGGGAAAATGAAACTTTGAATGGTCTCTTGGGAGCCGTGTGACATAGACATATTCTAATGGAATTTTTATTGTAATAATATGAACATTTTTTAGAAAAGAAAACAGTTATTGAATAACAACAAGAAAAAGAAAATATTTTTATGTAAATTATAAAAATTTATTCCTATTCGTTAATTTTATATTTTCCAAATCTACGTCATCCTAACGATAATGTCATACACTGGCATCAAACTTGCTTTGGAGTAAAATTTTACTTTACATGTTGCAATCGAACGTGTTGTGCCGCCAAATCCAACCTGCATTTATATAAGTGCATGAGATAGGCGATGCCATGCTGCCTGATGTGCCGCGACGTAGAAATTCTCGACAATAATCCAAGAATCTTATGTAGGCACTCTGCGTTGAATCACTTTAGCTGGATTGAAATTTTTTGACAAATATAAATAAATTTATATGATTATATAGTAATTTTATAAAATATTTAATATGTACAAACATATCATCCAGAGTAATTTAATTGGGATAATAGATATTCTTTATTGAAAACTAGAAAATAAAAAATATTTAATTTTGATTATTCTTTAAAATAAAGTTTTCATAGTTGTTTATTAATTATATATTGGTAATTATTTATATTTGAGGCTATAATGCATTTTCCCCAAATTTCTGTATTAATTGAATATAAGCTTCTTTTTTCTTTTTATTGATATAATTATTGTACTGTATTTATATTAAGTAAAATATATCCCTATGTATCTAATATATTTAATGTAAAGAATATGACTTGTTAACAGCACCTACTAATTTATTTGAAAATACAGTATTTGTAGTAAACTTTCTTTGAAAATTATGCATATAATTAATTGAAAAACATATATAATAGTAATTGTTAAATATAATAATTGCTAATATTTTTATTAATCTTTAAAAATACTTTAAATTATTCTCTTTCAATATGTTTAATATTCTAAGAGTAAGAAAAGTTTTTAAAAAATTTCATTATTCCATTTTATGTAATCATCATTGAAGCATAAATGTGCCAATATATTCTTGAGAATAATATATATATTTATAATATAAATACATTTGATAGTCAGCCTTCTTTAGATATTGTAGTTTTGTAAATTAATTCTATTTACATTTCCATTGAGAATATAAATAGAATAAATTTTTGTATTGTTTATATTAAAAAATTAAATAATACAACAAATTACAATTCGAATAACATGCATTATATAATAAAATCTATATGTAGAGGTGGTAAACATTAAATATCAATTGTTTCCAAAATGTTATAATAAAGTTCTGTTATATAAAAAAACATATACAAATTTAGTTATTATAAAATATTATCTAAATATAGTATAAATAAGTCTATTAGATTAAAATTTTTCAAATTTCAGTAGTAGTATATTTTCATATATCTTACATAAATTTATTAGTTAAAATAGTATAAATAAGTCTATTAGATTAAAATTTTTCAAATTTCAGTAGTAGTATATTTTCATATGTCTTACATAAATTTATTAGTTAAATATTATTACCTAATAATATTTCTTGAAATATGTATCTATAATAAAACATTATATATATAGACAATTGATTTATACTTAAAGTTGATATTAATTAGCTTTAATATTATTCATTATACTGTATTTTTCAAATAAATTATAAAGTCTTATCTATTAACATGCATTCTATTGCTATTATATTGTTAATCTCTCACAATATTAATATTTATATTTTCATGTTGAAACATAGCCAGATATTTGATTTCATATGCATCGTACTAATTTTTATCAATAGAAAAATAACATTGAAACATTGAAAATTTCTTTAATCTGAAACTGTTTGGGAATAGTTATGCTTCTATTGTTACTTACATTATCATCACAAAACTTTGTTAAATGAAGAATTTTTGTGCAATATTCTTGGATAAAAATATTTAAATCTGTTTTGAATTTATATTGTTGAATTATATTTCATTGCTAAAAAGTGATTCATTTATTTAATGAAAGAAAAATTTTGATTCTGTCTTTGTTCTTAAATTAGAAATTTAATGAATATATATATATAATTTTGAGAATTATATATTGTAAATATATATGAAAATATATAATTCATAATTTTAAGTTTTAAATTTGCTATTTTTGCAGTTCATTATTTTTAGTATACTGTATAGTATTTTCATATAAGTTTTCACAGTAGTGGTTTTCAATGTTTTAAGATGAAGAATATTAAATTTTTTCAATTATTCCTTCCTTTTTAATAGTATGAATTATTTTATATTGAGAGTATTCAAATTTTAATGAATTTTTATATAAAGGAAAATTATATATTTAAAACTTTTACTATTCTGTTAATATGAATATGAAAAAGTAAAATTTTATAACAATATTTCACAGGACTCTTAAAATTCTCCATAACCACTGTTTTAGATTATACTTTAATCATCATAATAGTATTCTACATTGATAAAAAATAACTCACGGATACAGTATGTATAATTCTCACTAAATAAATATGAATAGTTTTGTGAATGTATTTTGTATATTCACATCAGATTTATTTTTTTAACTTACCATTTTTAAATGCTGTTAAAGCATTCAGATGCCAATTTTATTAAAGATATTTTGAGAAAAAAGTAAATCTGTTTTTATATGTATTATTGATATATTAATTTTTAATTTAATTATAGAAATTAAAGCAAAAATAATTATGTAAGTGTGCATAAACTTGTATTATAATTGAGTATTTTAATTTTTCAATAATTAAACCTGCTTAATGTTTTGATGTATCTGTAATGATGATGAATTTTATGCAACTTTTAAAATTAATTTTATTTAAATATATTTGACTCTTTTGTGTAAATTTAATAAAATAATGTGTTAATAAAATAATTTGAGCAAATAATCTTTAAATAGTTATTTATTAATTATCAACAAACTGCAATATATTCATAAATGTATCTGCTAAAAAATTTCCAAATGCAACCACTATCAGAAATTTTTATGCTTAATGGAACTAATTGTTAGTTTTTCAATAATTATTTTTTTCTTCTTTTTTTAAATCAAATCCAAAATAATGAAAATAAAAATTAAATCAATGAAGTGTAATTTTTGATTATTGTATGCCTTCCATTATAGTATAGTAGATAGGAAGATAGGGCAAGATGGTTCAATTTTTAGAATTTCGATTATAAAATCATACAAATGCAAAAAATCTAAATTTTACAAGAAAATATCATTATAAATGAACACTTTGATATTGAAATAGTATGCAATAATAAGATTAAGAATCTTTAAAAAAAATCCATTATATCGATTGAACCATCTTATGGAAGTGATTGGATGAGATGGCTTGACTGACAAATTTTGACTTTAAATATATTGTGAAATTATCATTCTAAGAAACAATATATTTTATTTTAATATTTCTAATATCATTAAGCTGCTAAAGTAAAATTGTGAGTCCTTGTGACTTGTGAATCCTTTATTTATATTTTTATTGTTTATGCATAAGTTATAAATTATGCCTAATTTAGATTGGAAAATTAAGCTGGTTGGTAAGATAGGCAATGAAAGATTCTATTTGACCATCTTATCTCATGGTGTATTCTCTACAGTATTTCTGAATTTGGCAAAAAAAGTATATTTCTGTATTATTTGCTTGGTTTATTGCAATTTTATTATGTATATATATTCTGTCAGCTATATCTGGTATTATAAATACAATAACATATATTAACATGTTTAATTAAAAACTTTTCTGGAAGGAAACGAATAGAAGTATCCTTGAACACTGCCGAATTGTGAAGTGCATGAAGTTCTGTAGATCAAGACTTGATCTATACGTATACGACTTTCTTGGGTACTTACTTTTTAACGCCACCGCAGCTGTGTGTACAACAAGATTGCTCTTTATTGGCGAATTAGCGCAACTTCTGCTACGGTGGCGTTAATACGTAAGTACCCTTTCTTGTCCCATTTTATATATTAATTTCGTTTCAATATGGCAAAAACGGCCGCGGGTTTATCGGGAATGGATTCACTTCTCTGTATGGGAGAAAACTTTAATTTTTCTGATCACTATATAAAAACTGTTTGCATGTCTGGCAGCGCGCTCTCAGTTCGGTTTTTTTTGGGTCCCCCCTCGTATATATAGCTATACAATACAGTACAACTGGTTTTGTAGCAGAAATTGCCATCTGCTTCAAATATGGGAAAATTCAAAATGGCAGTTAAGAGGCAGAAATAGCATATCCTCTGGTTTTACTAGCATATTATGCAAATAATTTCTATTCCTGGATTGTGCCTAAGATAGCAGTTCACTTGCATTAAAGCACATCTATTTTTTGTCAATAATAATTTGCTTAATTTTAAAGGATATATTTTTATTTATTTAGATAAATTATTGTTTAATCATATATTATTGATTTTGTTGGCCCTTCTTAATTTTATCATGGTCGTACTGCATTGCTGAGAACGAAATTCCTGGTTTTAATATAATCTCAATGGGAAATTGATTCTTAGTTTACAACTTCTTATTTAATAAGCTCTCTCCAGGAACAAGTTAGCTTGTAAAAGTGGAAACTATCTGTATTTTAAAATTTATAATTTTGCATGGCAAACACATTTTATAAAAGAAAAATATATAATTGTCAATAAAGATATATAATAGACAAAATAAATTTAAAAAAAAAATAATGCATTATTATTGCAAATAATGTAGTTATTCCAAACGTAGAAAATCATTGAAATTTAGTACATAAAAGTCAGGCTGCTATTTATTCGGTTAGTATTTTAAAACATTTTTGGTCAGTATTTTAAATAAATGGTCAGTATTTATAATAAAATATCATAAATATTTGGTCAGTATTTATAATATTTGGTCAGTATTTTAAATAAATGGTCAGTATTTATAATAAAAAAAAAAAAAGATAATAAAATATCAGTACATAATATAAGTGGTCAGTATTACAACAGTCAGTATTTAAATTAAAATATCTGTAAATAGGTTTAGCAATACACTTAAAATATGTCAAACATCCTCCAGCAGCTAAACAAGTACCTATAGGTGAGAAACGTTCAAGAGGAAGGCCGAAATTAGCAACCCGTGCTCTTTTAGTTGAGTAATTAAACATTTTTTACTTTAATATTATGTTTCTTTAATATGTAAAGAAAAAATAAACCAAAACTGCATAGAAATAAACCAAAACTGCATAAATAATAAACCAAAACTGCATAGAATATTTACGTAACTACTTGAAAAAACTTTATGTATTAATATTTAGCATTTTTTTAATAATCAGTTAAGTAATAAAAATATATGTTCTTTACTATAATAAACCTTTTTTTCTTATACACACACTTATATTTTCTCTCATTTTACAATAAAAAAGTTCTGATCACACAAAGATACTAATCTGAAAAATCACCTATAAAAAACTCGACTTCTCAATTTGTGAATGCCATAGGTCAGTGTCTTTCAAACTGATCTATAAACTGTAAAATTTTATGAGAGATATTTTATTTATTATATATATATAACTGTAAATTTTATAAGAAGTATAAATTTTTAGGATTAATTTTTAATCAGTGATGTAAAATTATTGTATTTAACAATTTGTGTCATAATTTGATGACGTGTTTTTTTTCAACATGACGTCATAATTTGCATGACTCCTTCCTTCCCCAACGTCATTTTTCGTCACAAATCGCCTACACCCTCCCTCCCCTAATAGCGTGACGTAGTTTATGGACGGACCCTTGCTATTTATTATAAATATTTCTCCCATACTAGTTCTCTATCGCTATACTAGTTTTGAAATAATAAGAAGGGAGCGAAGTGATTGGTGCGTTTGCTTTGTCTGAATATAAGTTCCGAAATCGAATTATATTTCGTTTTTTAGTAAGACTCGTTTCAATAAATATTTTTAGATTAATTTATTAGTTCAGGAAGAACTGTAGAGTGCACTTTTTAAATGTGGGGTCATGAATTAGCCCCCGAACGGAGACAGAATCGGGGAAATTCTAAGGAAAGGGGAGACGTTTTATTTAAACAAACGCGAAAAGAAATACGACGACAGTTCGAGTTGCAGTTCGATCAGCTCGCGAACTTCGTCCATCATAACAATAAATCGCTGAGAATGTTTACATCAGGTGTCCGACGTTCAGTCGCGAATCCGACACCTGGCTCGGTGAACGCTCTGGGAAAAATGTAAACGTTCTCAGTCCAGGAATAAGGGTCAGAAAGATCACGGGTATTTAAGAGCCCGCGCCGCCCTCACTGGAAATATAGGCAAATATATACAAGCTCTGGAACAATTTATTCAGGCTACAAATCGACTGTGAACTATAAATTTCTATAAACATCTCAGAGGATAAAGCGGCGGCTACAACCTCCATATAAACAGGAAAGAAGAAGACCGTGCTTGGTACTCTTCTACACCTGTCCTACCCATCTACCGATAGCTCTATGGCCACTTTAGGCTGACCGACTACTGTCCACTATTTCGGAAGTTATCTGTTTCCTACATTACTCCATTTCCTAGTGTAAATTTAATTAATTTCCGTCAAAACCATTTCCTTACTTGCTACCAAGCTCTGCAGCACTTCACTCGCAGTCAACGACCAGTCAATACTAATGTCCCGACGGAAGGCTTCTGTCAGGGGACAGTGAAGCACATAGTGCAACGCGTCACCACGCTGCACGCCACAGGAGCAGCAACCACTAGCCCTCCGTTTGACGACGGAGAGATAATGGGGAAAATTCCCGTGGCCGGTCAACATCTGAGTCAGGCGACGGTCAGTACTGACCGGAGTCCTGCCAACCTCAGGCAAGAAGGCGTGGGTGGTCTTCGCCACGGTGCTAGCGGACCAGCTCTCCTGCCAGTTTGTCATTGATAACTGCAGTAGAGTACCTTTGATGTAGCTGGCGGATGGGGGAACAGTCGCGGTCACGACTGGACCCCGGGCCGATGACTTGGCCAGGGAATCCGCACGTTCGTTCCCGTAGATGCCCGTGTGGCCACGGACCCAACGGAGAGCGATAGCTCGGCAATGATGCATCTCCAGTATCATATGCACTCGATGGTACCCGTCGCTCAAGGCCTGAAGCGACGACTGGCTGTCGGAATAAACCGTGATCGGCTCTGAACCAGGGCGGTCCAGTAGCCACTGGATCGCTCGGGAGAGCGCCAGCAACTCTGTCTGAAACACGGAAGCCTCCACATTTAATCTGTAACATGCAGAGTGCACCAGAACTCCGTCGGAGTACACACAATAGGCACTTCCCACATAAATGCCATCTTTGGAACCGTCTGTAAATACTTCCATTCCGGACATGGTTGGATAACCAGGCTCCCATTCCAGGCCGACTCGTAGGGACGGATGTAATCTCCAAACGTCTTCCTCTTTGTCTTCCAGTGCAATGGCTGAGAACCTCTTCGAACAGTGCGAGGTGCTCTCCTTAACAGCTGACATGCAGAAGAAGGCGGCCTCTTTCTCCAAACGTCTTCCTCCTTGTCTTCCAGTGCAATGGCTGGGAACCTCTTCGAACAGTGCAAGGTGTCCTCCCGTACCGCTGACATGCGGAAGAAGGCAGCCTCTTGCCCCACCACCATCGGCAGCAGCTCCAGACCGGCCAGAACCAGCACAGCCTGGGTTGCCACGGTCCTATTTTCCCTCGTGATCCGTAAGGCTACGGGTCTCTAAACTCTAAGCAAGAGCTCGTCCATCTTGGCATGGGAGATGTCGTTCCACCACGCCCCACAGCCGTAACATGCCCATCTCTCGAGTGCCCTCTTGTAGTCGGCGTGTATGGCCGAACCACGCAAACCGTAATCCAGCCTCGACAGTCTTGCTGCCGCCAGATTCATCCTGGCTCGGATGCTCTTGATATGAGGAAGCCAGCTCAGTGTCTGATCAATCGTCACACCCAGGTACTTAAGCTCGTTCACCCTTCGGATGGGAGACTGACCGATCCAAAGGGCGGTCCAGTAGCCACTGGGTCGCTCGGGAGAGCGCCAGCAACTCTGCCTGAAACACAGAAATCTCTGCATGTAATCTGTCACCCGCAGAATGCACCAGAACTCCATCGGAGTACACACAATAGGCACTTCCCACATAAATGCCATCTTTGGAACCGTCCGTAAATACTTCCATTCTGGACATGGTTGGATAACCAGGCTTCCATTCCAGGCCTACTAACCAGGCTCCCATTCCAGGCCGACTCGGAGGGACGGATGTAATCTCCAGACGTCTTCCTCGTTGTCTTCCAGTGCAATGGTTGGGAACCTCTTCGAACAGTGCGAGGTGTCCTCCCGTACCGCTGACATGTGGAAGAAGGCAGCCTCTTGTCCCACCACCAGCGGCAGCGAAGGTGTCCTCCAGTACCGCTGACATGTGGAAGAAGGCAGCCTCTTGTCCCACCACCTGTGGTAGCGGCTCCAGACCGGCCAGAACCAGCATAGCCTGGGTTGCCACGGTCCTATTTGCCCTCGTGATCTGTAAGGCTACGGGTCTCTGAACTCTGAGCCAGAGCTTGTCCAACTTGGCATGGGAGATGTCGTTCCACCACGCCCCACAGCCGTAACACGCCCATCTCTCGAGAGCCCTCTTGTAGATGGCATGTATGGCTGAAACACGCAAACCATAATCCAGCCTCGACAGTCTTGCTGCCTCTTGAGTGCCCTCTTGTAGATGGCGTGTATGGCCGAACCACGCAAACCGTAATCCAGCCTCAACAGTCTTGCTGCCGCCAGATTCATCCTGGCTCGGATGCTCTGGATATGAGGAAGCCAGCTCAGTGTCTGATCAATCATCACACCCAGGTACTTAAGCTCATTCACCCTTCGGATGGGAGACTGACCGATCTGATATACGATGGGAGACTGACCGATCCGATATATAGGCCGTCTGGCCAATATACCGGACCGCGCCACCATCTGGGCTTCCGACTTCTCGGAGCTGATGGAGAGTTTGACTTTCTCTCCCGAGCGAACAAGCCGCACTATGGCTTCATTCCCGGCCCTTTCCATAGGCTTTCTACTCGGACTGGAAACTACTAGCATAATGTCATCCGCGTAAGCTTGCAGTTGTACCCTGTCCGGAATGACAAGATTCAACGCCGAATCGGCCACTACGTTCCAGAGTAAGGGCCCAATGCAGGACCCCTGCGGACAGCCGCGCTAAAGGTTTCTAACATACCGGGTCCCTGGCGTCACCAACTCCACGGAACGCCGGTGGAGAAAACTCCGCACCAGCTCGAACAGGGAGGAAGGCAGCTCCGCCTTCCTAAGCTCATCCAGCACAGAGTGCCACCAGATGTAGTCGAACGCCCCATCACGTCCATCGAAATGAGGGACGTGTGGAGACCCTGCCGCCTCTGTGGAGAAAACTCCGCACCAGCTCGAACAGGGAGGAAGGCAGCTCCGCCTTCCTAAGCTCTTCCAGCACAGACGGCCACCAGATGTAGTCGATCGCCCCATCACGTCCATCGAAATGAGGGACGTGTGAAGACCCTGCCGCCTGTTCTCTCGGATCAGGCTCACCAAGCGATGTAATGCATGGCAGGTTGACGTGTCCGACTGGAAGCCGAACTGCAGTGGATGCAGTTCGCTGCAGACCTGATCTGCCAGAAGACGATCAAGCACCTTTCCCATCACCGGAAGTAGGCTGATGGGTTGGTAGGATCGCGGCTCATCTCTAGGCTTTCCCAGCTTGTACAGCAATACAAGCTGAGCCTTCTTCCACTCCTCTGGGAAGTATCCCAGCTTCAAACACCACTCGTAGACGGCCCGGAGCAGCTCCGGCTCGACTCGATGCAAGACTTGTACCATCTCGGCCGTGATGGAATCACGGCCAGGAGCTTTACCCTTCTTCAGGTTTGAGATGACACGGGTCACCTCGGAGGTCCCGAGGGGAAGGGCGGGAAGTGAGCAAGCAGGGAGCTCGGCATGCCGGTGTAGCTCTCTCTGCTCTTGCGATTCATCATCTTGCTCATCGCTGGGGAACAGCAAGCGGAGCAAGATGTCCATCGACTCGTCGATAGACTCACTGAGCGATCCGTCTGGCTGCTTCAAAAGTCCAGGCGTGGATGCAACCCGAACCTTGTCCGCAACTAGCTTGTAGGGGAAGCTGAATGGGCACTCATCGGACACCCTTTCGCAGAACCTCTGCCACGAAGCAGCTTTGGTGCTGTTCACAGCTCGCTTGTACTTGGTGTTTGCCCTCTGGAACTCAAGTTTCCTCATGGGCCGAAGCTCCGCATCATTGCAACGCTGAAACCGCCAGCAGAGTGCTCTCACCTGCTTCCTCTGCACTCCACCCTTTCGCAGAACCTCTGCCACGAAGCAGCTTTGGCGCTGTTCACAGCTCGCTTGTACTTGGTGTTTGCCCTCTGGAACTCGAGTTTCCTTATGGGCCAAAGCTCCGCATCATTGCAACGCTGAAACCGCCAGCGGAGTGCTCTCACCTGCTTCCTCTGCACTCCGAGCTCCTGGGTCCACCAGGGAACCGACCTGTGAGTCCTGAGTTTCCTGCTAACGAGCGTGCGATCTGCGATGCTCGTCACAGTGGCCATCAAGCCCCTCACCAGATCCTCCAGTTCCACGGCAGGTTCAACCTCACGCAGACGAGGAGAAGAGCTAGAAGCTTCGTCACAGTGGCCATCAAGCCCCTCACCAGATCCTCCAGTTCCACGGCAGGTTCAACCTCATGTAGACCAGGGAGAAGAGCTGGAAGCTTCTCTCGCAATGCGTTCAAGAAAAACTGATAGTTTCGTGCAGTCAGACGATAACGGCGTGTCTCCTGACGTGGAGTATCGAACGATAGGTTGTACACTATCATCCAATGGCCGCTGCCACTTTCCGCATCCACCACCCTCCAGTCCTTCATGAATCGAAGATCACCCCGCTCACGAAGGTCAAATTGATCGAGCTCTCACTGTAGCTGGCTGAGAATGTGGCAATGCTCCCTGGGCAATGGCCGCTGCCACTTTCCGCATCCACCACCCTCCAGTCCTTCATGAATCGAAGATCGCCCCGCTCACGAAGGTCAAATTGATCCAGCTCTCACTGTAGCTGGCTGAGAATGTGGCAATGCTCCCTAGGTCATTCAGGATACGCATATCCCAGCTGTCCACCGCTTCCTTGACAGACTGCCTGGTCTGTCGTCTATCAATTCAGGATACGCATATCCCAGCTGTCCACCGCTTCCTTGACAGACTGCCTGGTCTGTCGTCGATCGGGGAGCCCCACGAAGAGTGCTTGGCATTGAAATTGCCTCCCACAAGCACTCTAGGTAGGGACCCAACGACTTCTCCGAGGCTGCCAAGAAAGCCATCGTTGAATGACAGTGGAAAGTAGGCCGAGACTGCAACCCACGATGTCGTCGGGGTCTGTATCTCCACGGCTACACATATCTCACGCCTCCCACAAGCACTCTAGGTAGGGACCCAACGACTTCTCCGAGGCTGCCAAGAAAGCCGTCGTTGAATGACAGTGGAAAGTAGACCGAGACTGCAACCCACGATGTTGTCGGGGTCCGTATCTCCATGGCTACACATATCTCGAAACGTGAAGGGGAAATGCCCCAATCTCAGGACTGGGTACACTAAGAGACTCCCATGTGGGGATGGCATTTTTCCAAGATCCCCACACTGGAAGAAGGTGCACATGCAGTAAGCACACCAGTGTCCTTCGGGCACATCCCCTGGTCGGGCCTGGGAAACCCGTACCCGAGATGTGGGGGAGATTGGTTGAAATCCGTTCCATTTTTCGGGCCTCGTTTGACTTTCTATAGAGATGCCCAGAGGTGTCGGGCAGAACTCGGACTGGTCACCTGGGTAGATCTGACACTGCCCAAGGTGAAGAAATTCTTTCTGGGTCGGTAGAGCCGGGGCTGCACACTCACCCTCACCGGTGGGCACTCTGTAGTTTGCCGATCGACCGCCCAAGTCCCTGCAGGTCTGGGATTAAGAATTGGCCCGACATATGCCCTACATGAGGTACACATCCTCTATAAGGGTCCCAATCCCAAGGCGTATCGGTCCAACGGCCAGGGCTGCACACTCACCCTCGCCGGTGGGCGCTCTGTAGTTTGCCGATCGACCGCCCGTCCCTGCAGGTCCGGGATTAAGAATTGGCCCGACATATGCCCTGCATGAGGTACACATCTTCTATAAGGGTCCCAATCCCAAGGCGTATCGGTCCAACGGGATGGATGGTGAAGGGATAGAAGCCATTACAGTGCCCACCTGAGGGTTGGCCTTGCTCAGGCTGAGTGGGTTCTATCAGGGGCTGGGGAAGCTTGCTTCCTAGGGAATCATAAAACTTCAGGGAGTTGATCTGAGCGATATTGGCCATGGTAAGGTGCCAGGAGCCCAGCCATTGCACGGTGTCAGTGGATATCATCTCCATGGTAGTCCACTAGTCTGGCGCGGACAGTGGGCTACATCAGTGATCAAACCGGGGAGATTCTCGTCCTTTTTCAAGTTGGGCGGCTAGGCTGGGGAAGCTTGCTTCCTAGGGAATCATAAAACTTCAGGGAGTTGATCCGAGCGATATCGGCCATGGTAAGGTGCCAGGAGCCCAGCCATTGCACGGTGTCAGTCGATATCATCTCCATGGTAGTCCACCAGTCTGGCGCGGACAGTGGGCTACATCAGTGATCGAACTGGGGAGATTCTCATCCTTTTTCAAGTTGGGAGGCTGGTCGTCATGCCTTTCGCCCATCCAATGGATTATTAGTAAGGGTTCTGCTCTTGTGGAAGGTTCGTGTATACTTTACTCTTCTGACCTTCCTGCAGGCTGTCGCGATTTTCATGGTGGTTGCGCCTGAGCTTTGGTGTCCTAAGGATTTCTTATTTTTGGGAGAACTTGATGTGAGAAAACCATTGGGTTTTCATTCCCTTCGGGGACAGTCCGGTCGCTCAGTAATGAGCACCTGTCTCTGTAGCAAATACACAGCCTCTTGTGTCTCCGCTCCCTCTGTGAATGGAGGCAATTCTTGGCCCATTAAAGGTTGCTTCGGCGACACAGTGCACGAGATACAAATGCAGCCTTCTTACCCCCTCTGTAGCAAATACACAGCCTCTTGTGTCTCCGCTCCCTCTGTGGATGGAGGCAATTCTTGGCCCATTAAAGGTCGCTTCGGTGACACAGTGCACGAGATACAAATGCAGCCTTCTTACCTCTAGGCCTGGCAAACCTGAACGAGTCCACCGTATTCATATTTCGTTCACTTTGTGGATCAGAGTGGTGGTCTTTTTTTTTTTTTTACTAAGTGGCGGGGCGAAACAAGCCCTTCCACAGGCTGCCCACCCCTGCGAAGGGGTCAGCCGGATTGTGGAGGACTGGAATCGATGGGCCAGGCTCGGACCCCATGATAAATATTTTCAAGAGGTGGGACCCGAGATTCGAACCCGGGTCCTCCAGAGTGGAAAGCCAAAGCGTTTCCACGCAGCCAATCCGGCCGACTCAGAGTGGTGGTCAGGCGAGTCCGCACTCCTGGTTGCAGGCAATGATTAAGCCGAGATTATTCTTGCAGACGTAAAGTACCCTGTAGTACCCTAGTAGGTGGAGCAGGGGAAAAGCTTTGGCTTAATCTCAGAATACGACATGAGCCTTACGCGAGATTATTCTTGCAGACGTTAAGTACCCTGTAGTACCCTAGTAGGTGGAGCAGGGGAAAGCTTTGGCTTAATCTCAGAATACGACATGAGCCTTACATCCCTGGAGTCATTGCCATAGTTAGTCCCTGACAATGATGCTTATTCTGGTTAACGGTTAATCAAATGTATTTTTGTAAGAAATATGACACCTACAATTTACCATAAAATTATTATTTACTACTTTTCTAGAAATTATGTAAACTATATTGCTGAGATATGGAACAAATTTGATATTTTTTGTATTCATTTTATTTATTGATAAAATTTTTGGCCTTATAGCTATTGGTTGGAGGGCTGCGGTTTGCCCACCCCTGGTTTAGAATATTGTGAGACCTATCGATACAAAACAGGCTTATGGCTTACCTGCGGTCTGTGGAGTGAGTAAGGACGAGTAATGAGACATTGAAGCAAATTTACAGAGACTATGTTTGAAAAGCAAATAACTTCCTTTATTAATAGAGAGAGATTTTACAGATTTGACCCGACAATGACATCAGAAGGATAAATACCTTTTTTTTGTATTAATAATATAATATTTCTTTTCTTCTTCTTTTCCAAGCTTCGTAATAACAATTAATGTCTGCTTCAGACACAGAATATACTTGTATTTCCTTGGATGAGAATTGTCCCAAAGTCCTATTACTGTATTCCATTTCCTCGATAGCATAATGAGAAGGGCAATTCACTAGGATTTCCTTCGCACGATTTCCGAACAGAATTACAGAAGATGCTGACAGTTGGCACTCAGTCTTCTTCTAAAGGTTTTTCTCTTGTTTCTCTCTGACACTTTCTCCTGCGTCTCTCTCCCTCCAAGTTTTGTAACTGACTGTCCTTTTTTCGTCGCAATCTTGGGCAGATACCTGACCCAATCCAATAACACATTAATTCTTTTCCCGGAGGAGAACAATGTTTGCTTGCATCGTCTTTCACTCAAGGTTACATTAGATTTTATTTACGATTTTATCGCGACACCTGCAAGTTGTATTAATTTCAATTTGATCGTTATTTCCTTTTACAGTTCATTATTCTTTCTTTATTTTGCAGAGACAAGATTCTCCTGGCCAGGTAGAATGATATCTTTATTGTTTGATTTACTTTGAAGGTGTCACTCCGTTCAAAATTCTTTCATAATTTTTGATGAGTAGGAAGTGACACCTTACAGCCAACCCAAATTCTAGGTCTCCACAATATTGTAAAGATGCAGAGTTTGGCCTGCTGGAAAATGTCACTTCACCCCTAATCATAATTCAACTAGGGTTGACACTTTATAAGAATAAACCATAATTAGATGTATTTATCTTCCAGCTGGTCTGAGATACTCTGTTCTCCGCAACTTAGGAAAGACAAATAAACAGACGGCAAGTTGGGCTGCATGGAGGCTTGAATATCTTGCAGGTGCATGGTGGGGTTGGTGAGAAAGAATGTAACCAGGGTTAGTCGAACGATTTCCCAGGAAGAAGTGACTTTTGCATGGTGGGGTTGGTGAGAAAGAATGTAACCAGGGTTAGTCGAACGATTTCCCAGGAAAAAGTGACTGATTTATAGTTATTAATTGAAGGGTTGAAATGGGGATTTTAGACAAAGGAAATAGTTAGACGATCCACGATCGCCGAAGTGGACAGTCGATCTTCGCCTGTTAAAGAAGTTAGTTGATCAATCCCACTCTCCAAGTAGAGAAACGATCTGAGCAACTTGGTTAGCTGTTTTGGATCATGCATAAACCGCTCATCTAAGATATTCAGACAGAGGAGTAAAGGAAGAAAGTCAGAAAAAACTTAAGAAAATAAAAGGGTTATTTCCCAACCCTCAAAGATCTGAGTTCATGTACTCAACAGTCGATCTTCGCCTGTTAAAGAAGTTAGTTGATCAATCCCACTCTCCAAGTAGAGAAACGATCTGAGCAACTTGGTTAGCTGTTTTGGATCATGCATAAACCGCTCATCTAAGATATTCAGACAGAGGAGTAAAGGAAGAAAGTCCAGTCGATCTTCGCCTGTTAAAGAAGTTAGTTGATCAATCCCACTCTCCAAGTAGAGAAGCCATCTGAACAACTTGGTTAGCTGTTTTGGATCATGCATGAACCGCTCGTCTAAGATATTCAGACAGAGGAGTAAAGGAAGAAAGCCAGAAAAAACTTAAGAAAATAAAAGGGTTATTTCCCAACCCTCAAAGATCTGAGTTCGTGTACTCGAGCGAACTCGAATTACTGGAATCACAAACTTTGTGGAGAACCCTGGTACGTCGAGCTGTCGCACCTGAAAAGGACCAAGGAAAGAGAATCAGCATCCTCGAACTGTGTATAAGAAAAGAACTGTGTTGCCTCTCAGAGAAGATTTCGATTCTCAGCCGGAGAAAGGAACCTAGGTCACTCATATCTGTTAAAGATATTTGTCCTCCACCCACAATTGTTGGGTCTTAAATAATGTAATTCTCTCTCCAATAAAGGAAGTTGTTTGTTGATGCAAACATAGTCTCTGTGTTGTCGTTGTCATCAAAGTCTCATTACCTGTTCTTATTCACTCCTCAGATTGCAGGTAGGCCATAAGCCTGTTGAATATCATCCTGAGGGTACCACACTAGTGTCAGAAGTGGGACTGAAGTAATTAATTGAGGCCTAGAGGGACGATAGAGTGGTAAAAGGAAACTTACTAAACTTCAAGATGGCTAATGAGACTCCAGACACGTCGATTTCGTGTAAAGAGATGACTTCCAGTTGATCATTTGGTTTTACTGGCATGATCCCCGCATTTTCGGGTGAACTGACTCAACGCGTATTTGATTATTTTGACATAATCGACAAGATTGCAGCCTTAGCATCCTGGACAGATCGACAGCGTCTAGGCATAGTCAAATGCATATTGACAGGCATCGCCAGAGAGTACGATTGGCGCGATTTCAAGGTTAAAGACATGACTGACTACCAAACTTTTAAGGCACAAATGTTTCAGCAATTTGCAAAAGTACTGTACACAATCAGGCTCCAACAATTTCACACTTGCACACACAGTGAGATGAGGATATTTGAACCTTTGCAGTTAGACTACAGTCTCTCACAGCAGAAACAACTATAGATGTTAATACATCTATTTCAGTAAAAGATAGTTGTAGAGATGTGTCAAAGAAAGGAACAAGATGAACGTTTAAGGGTTCAGTTTCTAAATGGTATTAGCAACAAAATTAAATATAATGATATGTCGCACGATCCGAAGTCATTTGAAGACGCGTTGTTGGTTGCCTCCCACGAGGAACTTATAGACCAAATTGTTAGCAGACCCAGACCTTATGTCAGAATGATAGATGAATTTAGCATGGCAAGGGCCACCACAGACGAATTAGACATAGTTGAACAAAATAAAAATAATATGGAAGGATTGCTATCAGCGATTAGACAAATTTGTGACCGACTCGATAGACTGGAGTGTAGGTTGGGAAATGTGACAAACTCACTTTCATCTACTCCCCCACTACTGAGAGTGCAGCTTCAAATTGTTAGCAGACCCAGACCTTATGTCAGAATGATAGATGAATTTAGCATGGCAAGTGCCACCACAGACGAATTAGACATAGTCGAACAAAATAAAAATAATATGGAAGGACTGCTATCAGCGATTAGACAAATTTGTGACCGACTTGATAGACTGGAGTGTAGGTTGGGAAATGTGACAAACTCACTTTCATCTACTCCCCCACTACCCAGAGTGCAGCTTAGGAATCGGGAAACATTGCGTTACGAACCTCCTTTGCTAAAGCGCTCTTACAACATATCGAAAATGAGAAAGATTGACTTCTATGATCCACAACAACAGAGGAATCCGTCTCATAATATGTATCTCGCTTTTGGAGTCCTCAAGATTATTGGGAAAACCCTATGCCGAGGTTTTTGCTGCCTCAGAACTTTGGCAAGCCACGATGAGGCGAACGATATCGGAACCTATCTCAGCTGCCATTATGTTTATTGGAGGTACGATCTTGACATGCTCCACAACAAAATTTTCGAGACAAAACGCGCCATCGGGAATCGGGAAACATTGCGTTACGAACCTCCTTCGCTAAAGCGCTCTTACAACATATCGGAAATGAGAAAGATTGACTTCCATGATCCACAACAACATAGGAATCCGTCTCATAATATGTATCTCGCTTTTGGAGTCCTCAAGATTATTGGGAAAACCCTATGCCGAGGTTTTTGCTGCCTCAGAACTTTGGCAAGCCACGATGAGGCGAACGATATCGGAACCTATCTTAGCTGCCATTATGTTTATTGGAGGTACGATTTTGACATGCTCCACAACAAAATTTTCGAGACAAAACACGCCATCAAAATCACAGAAGGATGAATTCTCGACAAAGGTAGGACAAATCAGCCTATGAATCATTTGTTAGATTAGTTAAGGAACAACTAAAACCAAAAATTTCTCATGTTATTCCCATGATAAGAGTAAATTATCGTTGTGATAAACAAAAGAAAACGAAAGATTTCAAGAAAATTCAAGGGTTGAAATCCGATGATAATTCTGAACCTAATTTAAATTGTAGGGTTAACAGGCATAATATCCAATTGATGGTAGATACAGGTGCTAATGTCACACTGCTATCCCATACATTTGTCAATAAACTCAGAAAACCGATAGTTCCATCTAAAGGATTGGAATCGGAGTTATTAAGCGCTACAGGACATCCCATTCAAATATATGGAACATCCTCCGATAGTTCCATCTAAAGGATTGGAATCGGAGTTATTAAGCGCTACAGGACATCCCATTCAAATATACGGAACATCCTGTAAGGTTTCGAGGCGGTATATACGCGTTAGTGCAACCGAATTGTTGAGCAGGTGTGAGTCCTGGCACAAGGGGTCCAGAACACGGGAATTAGACACACTAAGATACGATACAGAAAATAAAAAAAGAAGGTTTATTTTTAAAAATATACTAAAAACATATCAAAGGAAACGATTATTACTATAAACGAAACGTTTATAGTAATTTTAATTGTTGTTATAAAAAAAAAACAAAGGGGGTGCGCAATATCCAACCCGCACGTACCTGGAGAAAGGTTGTTTTCTTGGGAAGGAGAAGTAGGAGACTCTGGACTCTGGGTTTTTTTTTCTCACTGCTTCCATTTGTCCTCCTTCCTTTAGTGTGAATCCTTAATTCGTTTATTTTTCTTTTGCTTTGTTTTTGTGAGGTTACTTCCAGATCTCGGAGACTTCTCTCCTCTTTTTTCGTTCTCCTTCCTCTTTCCCACAGTTCTATTGTTCCATGTATGACTCCTATTGCTCGGATTGAATTTTCATATCAGCAATAATTTACGGGGGGGCTTTGTTAATTGACTTCGGTTCCCTTTTGTTTTAAATTCATCTTATACAATTTTCTATAGTTTGTGGATTAATATAATAACATAATATCGTAACATAATTTTGCTATAAACGTGGGGGTAGATTAATATAATGACATAATATAACAACATATTTTTGCTATAAAGTAAAAGAAAGTGCCTCCCAGGGACTTACATATCTCCCTGTTTTTTAGAAATAATTTTATAGATAAAAATTATTTCTCTGCATTAAATTGCATTTTTTTTGTTATTATAGTTACTTGATTATACTAAGGTTACACGTGATTATATAAGGTTACATAGATTGAAAAGCTGCAATAAAATCGCTTAAATCATTTGTAACAATATAAGGTTCAATTCAAGCAATATAAGGTTCAGTTCAAGCAATTCAAGCAATATAAACAGTTTAAAATATACAAATTAATTGAATTATAAGATATGTATTATTATAACAATAGAAAAATTTTCATTATTGTGTTTTAATGATTTTTACGAAAGTTTATAAGTCCTAAGAAAATTCCTTTTGGAATTCTTCTTTTCTTCTTTGAGTCACCTTTTTTTGTTCTTCTCTAATTTCTGCATCATTCGGTTCTTTTTCAGTTCTTTTTCAAAGCATATTTTCTTTTTTAGTTTCATTTTGTTTTGTTATACCATCGGTGCGTCGAACTTTATTGACGTCTTCGGTATGTTCTTAACAGGTGATTTAACTGAAGATGTGGCTTCTTGGGTATTCATTTCTTTCAGTTCAATATTAGTGCACTGGTCTCGTTCTGGTTGTACAGTTACGTGCGTGGATGGAGTGACAATTGGAATTATATTTTGGGATTTATTTGCGGCCTTTCGTTTCCTTTTTATTTTGCAGTAGCATATAAGCCCTATAATAACTATTGAAAGGATAGCTATTCCTCCACCAAGATATGGAGAATAAGTTTTAAGTGTATTCGACCAAATTGGATACGAATAATCATTATTGGCAATATCCGGCAATTTCTTTAATTCTAGGAGCTGGTGCTGTATCTCTCTCAGAGAGGTACTAGTTGATTCTAGAGAAGTGATATGGGTGTTTTTATCTTTTGACTGACTGGCAAAACCGCTAAAATTTCGAAGCATATTTTGTTCGGTGTCATTTAAAATATCTAAAATTGGCGGAATTACTATATGTTTTTTGATGGATAATGAAAAAGATGATCGAAATTGAAAGTGAGAGGTTAGAAGAATGCCAGGTGAATAACCTGTACATGTTGCAGGAAGTGTTAGGACGCCTGTATTTCTTAACTTAACTATGTTTGAATGGGATTCAGAGGAACTTTTATTATAAGGACATTCAATTACTAAACTCAATGGAGTAGGTGTGGAATAAATCCATGTCCCTTGATGATTAATTCTATAAAAAATCGGAAAGTGGTTTCGCGAAACTCGTTTCTCGCACATCGTATCGACAATAGCATCCTGTCCTAAAAATAGGGCATATTCGCAGGTGTAAAATGGAATTCGCAATATTGGTACCTCAGGTGAGCACATGGAAATGTATCCTTGCTTGCATTTTTGCACTTCGTTCGCACTTAACATTATGTACGATTGCCGACTCTTTGATAAAGCTAAAAATGGATATTCTGTTTGATAGAATGCAAAAGCATTCGCTTTTGGAAAATAGGCTGGAAATTTGAGGACTTCGTATAAGTCAAAAAATCCTTTGGGAGTTACCAACGGAATTTCTACGAAGATACGAAGCTTATTCGGTAATGCAGCTGAAGTGACAGTTAACCAATGATAAAACTTAAAAAGATTTTCCTCCCGCGGTGGTTCAATTAGAGATACCTCAGGTGGTAGGGCCGCATTTATATTTAATAATGTTAAAAGCAAGGTTTGTCGAGGGACAAAATACGGACTCAGTTGTCCATGGCCCAAAACATCTATTGCTTCCCTAAAGTCAGTTAACTGGAATTTGAATTCGGAGAAGGCAGTTTCTATATATCTCAATGCCGATCCAGTATAAAAAGCATATTGATAGGCATGTAATGTTTCTTCGAGACTTTCTTGAGTTTCCATCAATTTTTTGATTTTATCAGAATTGCCTTTAATAACGGTTAATGTTTGGTTTAAGACCGAGGCTTGAGCTTCGATAATGTGAATTATCCTTTGTTGTTTATAATTTACAGTGGCAATTTTTGCATTTAGTATTTCAAGGTCTGATGTCGTTGATACTCCAAATAAAAATTTTAATCCTTTGCCTATAAAATCTAAAGCTCGTTTTGGTCGTGTTATCATTACTAATGATTTTAAATCAAATAGTGCTTGTTTGTATTCTTGTAAAGTTTGTTTTAGATGCCGAATTTCTCCACGAGAAATATCTCATATTGAATGGATAAGATCGCCATAGTGCTTGTTTGTATTCTTGTAAAGTTTGTTTTAGATGCCGAATTTCTCCACGAGAAATATTTCATATTGAATGGATAAGATCTCCGTTTTTTTTTTGTCTAATCGCTGAGGATATGACGACATGTTTTCTAAATACTGAATGTGTTGTTCCAAGAAATCTAAATGTTGATCGAAGGAGTCCATGGTAATGTCAATGACTAGGGTCCACTTGCTAGTCGTTACAAGAAAATTACCTTGGTGTATAAAGAATATTCCCTTTGTTAATTCGAGGTTTTCTGCTTC
>AYEL01073011.1:0-17858 GCA_000484575.1 Olivierus martensii | reverse complement strand
GCCTATTTACATTAAGATGGGACCACCTGTGGGACAAAATTGGAACTAACGAGTTAATCTACATTTACGGAGTTGCAGTGTAGACGAGATTTAATCCTCTATTTAGATATTCCCGTTTAAGTTAAACCGGTTTAACTGTAATCTGTATTAACTAATGCCAGTGTAGAAAGGGTATTACGTTCCAAAAACCAATTCAAAACAAATAACTTTCTTTAATTCCACATGAGAAAATTAATTTTTATTAAGAATATTAACACGAAACATAAAGAAAGAAAAATATATACGTAAGATCCTAAAATAACAATATAAATAAAATAAAAGGAATAAAAAAGTATACAGCTTATATAACAGTCATTTAATAATTATATCTCCTTTACTACTGTTCAGTTAACACGAGAACTTTTTTTCTCTAACCCCTACAACTCGCTTCAAAACAATCGTTCCTTAATACATATTCAAAAAATTTATGAATAAAAATGTATTTTTTCTATTTCGCATTCCTCTATAGAAGAATAAAAACTTACTTTTTATCCGAGAACTGTACATTTAGAACACAAAATATAGTCGATAATTAACTCAATTATAAAATTAATTCAATTTCAAATCGAAATAGAAAATAGACTGCATATCGTCTCTTTCATAGCAAACTAGCGAAATTGCATTTATGACTTAAGTTTAGCAAAGTACTGTATTTCCCAATGATTGCAATTTGTGTGTTTATTGTGTTCCTAGTATGGATTTACAAAAATTAATAAAAATGTTTTGTATTGTAAGAGAGTAAACGTAATTTTCTGTGTTAAGTAAAACCGTGTTATACGAGGGTTTCTGCAATTTTCAAATCGTATTAGAGCCAAACCGTGTTATAGGAAGGATACCTGTATTAATAAAATAGAATTTGATGTAATTAAATAATCAGAAATATAAAAAGAATATTATATACGTATTGCATTAAAATTTATTTTATGCTAGTTGTTCTTGCGTAAAGAGAAAGTTTTTCTTCAAATGAATAGTATAAATTCTAAAGAAATTATTAAAATAATAGATTAAGACAGTTCTTTTCAGATTTTTTGTCTGCGCCCCCTTTTTATCATAAAAAATTGGTACGCCCCTCACTTTTAATAGAACGAATGCAAAAGAAAAAATTTAAAAATTCAAAAGTGGGGGGCCAACTTCACACAGGTGTGTTTGTGTATGTGTTTTTGTTTGTACGTGTGTTTTTGTTTGTGTTTGTGTATTTGTTTGTGTGTGTTTTTGTTTGTGTATGTGTTTGTATTTTTGTTTGTTTGTGCATGTGTTTTTGTTTATTTTGTATTTTTGTTTGTTTGTGCATGTGTTTGTGTATGTGTTTGTATTTTTATTTGTTTGTGTGTGTGTGTTTTCGTTTGTGTATGTGTTTGTAATTTGTTTGTGTGTATGTTTTGTTTTTGTATGTGTTTGTATTTTTGTTTGTTTGTGCATGTGTTTTTATGTTTGTATTTTTGTTTGTTTGTGTGTGTGTGTTTTTGTTTGTGTATGTGTTTGTTTTTTGTTTGTTTGTGCATGTGTTTTTGTTTATGTTTGTATTTTTGTTTGTGTGTGTGTGTTTTTGTTTGTGTATGTGTTTGTAATTTTGTTTATTTGTGTGTATGTGTGTGGTCTTTTTCCTATTATTCCACATTATTTAACTCGATTATTTGCATTAAATATACAATAAACAATTAAAAAAGTACATTTTATTTCAAACTAAATTATTAAAATTATCCAAATTGGTGATACTAATTTTAATTCTTATACGCTAAATTTTTAAACCGTAAAAAATTGGCTGATTGTCCATAATCAAAGTATTTATAATATCGTACGTTTAGAATACTGTCCGGCTGAGCGAAATGTGCAGCAAATAGGGAGAGTCACATACCGAACACGTGTTCGTATTCGAAAGTTCGAAATTGCTTATATTATGTTTTAGAACTTTGAAAAAAATAAAAATTTATTTATTAAAATATTTTTGCTTTATTTTTAATATTTCTTAATAGAAATTACAAAGAAGAAATGATCTTTCTGAGTCTGATTAATGATTTTCAGCTTTATGAGTTATCAGTGGGGACTTTCACATAGGCGACTCTCCCTATTTGGATAATGGAGACGTCCCGATCTTGCACTAATGCGCATGATCAAAACTGCACATTTCGCTCAGCCGGACAGTAGTGTTGTTATAAAATATATAAAAATTTTCAATAACAATAGTATAAATTTTGCAACGATGACCTTGAGTTATTATTATTCTTTATGATCGTCGAATGGTTATCAAAACATAATAGACAAAATTTTGAAAAACTGGAAGGATGGGTTGATGTGTGGGCCCAAACTCCTCCTGAAAACTGGAACTGCGGGTCCCAGATCCTTCAAGATGACTGGCAACTTCTTGGCAAGCAGCCATTCAGCCGAGCCGAATGCGTTGGATAAAAATGCAACAATCGATTAATTTTGAATGTTTTCAAGCTTTCTTTAATATTCCGGTTGATGATATTACAAAACATAGCTAGTCTGTAATAGGCTCCGAAGTGACCACCACCTATTCATTCAGTCGGTTGGCCAGAAGCTCAGAACAGGTTTTTAAATATGCAATAATTGAAAATTTTTAATTAACGTGTGCACATTTTGATAAAAATCGATAGAACTGATTGTTATTTGTTTTAAATGACACCAGTGCAGCCGCAGAAATATCCATTGTAAAATTCGGCGGCTTAACTAAATTAATCTGAACGAAAATTTCATTATTTCTGATTCAGTTTTGGCTGGATGACCACGTAAATTGCATTGTATTTCTACTCTGGAGACGAGTTAAATTTAGAGTCCCACATCTCCATTTTTTATGAACATGTTCGGACCTG
This sequence comes from Olivierus martensii, assembly GCA_000484575.1. Taxonomy (NCBI): domain Eukaryota; kingdom Metazoa; phylum Arthropoda; class Arachnida; order Scorpiones; family Buthidae; genus Olivierus; species Olivierus martensii. Next base: position 14,988 of record AYEL01073011.1, on the reverse strand, counting down.
CCCATTGAATCCTCTCTTTCGTCTGGTGGTCGATCGCACGATGTGATCTCCAATTGAAAAATGGCTCAAAACTGTAAAGAAAAGAAGAAACCTTGAAAGAATAGCTGTAGAAACTTTCAAAGATTAGATTAGACCCATAGAAACTTTCAGAGCTCCTCCGCTTAATAACCAAGAGGATGGAAAGCCGTGAGGTTATATTGACACGAAGGTTTTCAGAATTTAAACTTTATGTGCTGAGTTATAATTCAGAAAATATATCAAACACATTCCCAGTCTTTTCTTAATACAGACAAACTATCATGGCATTTGTTTTTTTTTTTTTGTAAATGCAGTTAGCCGGATTTTCCACTTGGAAACGCTTTGACTTTCTACCGTGGACGATCCGGTGGAAAGTCAAAGTGTATCCACGTGTAGATAGCCTGTGGCAATTTCATTCCAGTCATTAGTACTCTATAGAGTGGAAAGTGACATCAGCTGAAAAAAGGATGCAAATGTATTATTGCATATCAATAAACAAAGAAAATGGAATGAAGCCAAATAAATAATGATGCTATTTCATGAATAAAATGCATTAATTATAAAATGAAAATTATTTATTTCAATATTACAAGGTTAGTTTAAGGTTTTATAATGCCGCGGAATTATATAAAGAATTTATATTTTTGTCAATAGATGACGCTACTTTCCATTCTCTCAGACAAGGTCAGTAGATTACAAGGCTGATTCGTTTGATCCATTTCCCCCCCGAATGATGAGGGAGGATGAACTTTGCTGAGTGACCTCAGAGAGAGCACTCAGAAAAGTTAGCTTTGTTGCATGGTTTTGTTTTGCTACAGTATACAGTATTGGCAGAAAGAATGTTTTACAGTCAATAGTCTACACAGGAATGAGAAAAATTTCTGTTTCGACTTTATCTATCACATACTTTTTATCTTATTTTTATAATGATGTATAGCTAATAAATAATTTTATTTACTAACGAAGGATGTAGCGATTGTACATCAAATTATTTCATTCAGATGTTTGTCTGGGAGGATGTTTGTAATATATCTCATTCTCATAACATTTGTCATTTATTTACACATTTACAGCATTATTTTAGCTATTCCTTTATATATTGAATATTTGTTTCAAAATTATTCCTATAATATAAGAACCGGGATAAGCGCATGTATACAAATTTCGCCTTAAAAGTAGCTAATTATTCTTTAAAAGCAGTAAAATATCGTTTAAGTCGGTGGTAATTATTGCGTTAAAATGCTATTTTTAAAACACTTTAACGAAATATGTCTTAAAAGTCGATAAACAGACGTTAGATGTCCACGTCCCCCTTTGAAATTGATGCTTGATTGATATGAGTGAAAATGTTTCAAAGGGATCATTTTCGCTCATATCACTAAATGAATGGGTAAAGATTGTGTTAAAAGCATTAGTTTCCTTGCAAAAACTGAAAATATACTGCAATATAATCTCTCGTTATATTAATAATATAGATACGCCTCAGGCGTGGCACAGTCTGATAATATATAAGTTTTGTATGCATGTGGTAGATTTTTCGGGGAATTACTACATTTACAAATTCCATGGCAAAAATACACAAATTATGTTATATATTTTATTGAATATGATTGATTTATACCAATCGAATCTATTACATAAATAATAATCATTGAACAGATCGTAGTACAAATGTTAACAGCAGGGGGAGTGCAATTCTCCCTTGCATCCCTGGCTGTGCTACTGTACCTTGAAAAGCACGAGGCCAAACCCAAGGACAAAGCTATCGTTAAAATCCTGGCCGTCATGCCTGGAACAATGTGTGCTTTTGCTAAATGCGATAATAACCTTGCAAAAACTAAAAGTGATAAAGCGAAAAAAACGCAAAATATAAAGATTTGCGAAGTCAGTGGATTAAGAAATGCAAGAGGAGTGATAAGAAAAAGTTAAAAATATCAATTTTATCAAGAAATAATAACAGTTATGCTTGATGAATAGGAAATTCTCTGCCATTGCTCCTGATGACGTCAGAACGTGATGACCTGTCACCATTCATCACCCCAAAGGAGACAACCTTGTAATCTACTGACCTTGTTTTGTAGAGAAGTCTGTGCACTTAGAGTTTTCTCCTAAAAAATCGTCAGACATGACGTAACAATCTATAAACTAAGAACGAAGACAGAAATATTGTTTAATTTTTTCTATTTTAACGATGTATACTAATAATTAATGAGAAATCCTAAAAAAAGAATAACTGTTGGAAATATTGTTTAATTTTTTCTATTTTAACGATGTATACTAATAATTAATGAGAAATCCGAAAAAAAGAATAACTGGTTAGTTAGTATGAGCATGAACAATACAATTAGTAGGTGTTAGTTTCCTATTTAAATGAGAATAAATCATAAATTCAAGGCATCGTGGTAATCGTTTAGAAGAAAATTTTTATTTGTTCAGAAATATGGGAAATTTTTTATGAACATACAAACAACTGGAAAATAAAAATCCGTTAATCTTCACTTTTACAATACAGCGTACCATCATTAACAGAAAACAAACCATATCAGGAAAACAACTCTAAAGGTGAGTTAAGAAAATGCTCCGACAAGTTTTCGCTGCAAAAGCTAAAGAATGACATCACATCGCGAGACAATATGATTTGTTGAACGGCTGGAGGTCTAGCTATTCAACAAATCACGTTATCTCGCGCTCTCCACCGGTCGTGACATCATTCTTTAGCTTCTCTAGCGGAGACTTCTCGGAGCATTTTCTAAACTCACATGAAATATATAGACTATAAGTGGAGGGACGAAACAATCCTTGCACTAGTTACCTCACCCCTGCATCCACCACTAAGTGGCGAGTGAAACAAGTCTTCCACAGGCTACCCACTCCAGTGGAGGGATCAGTCGAATTGTGGAGGCGGGGGTCCAGATCCTATGATGATAATTATTTCCAAGGGATGGACCAGAGACTCGAACCCGGAACCTCTCGAGTGGAAAGCCAAAGAGTGATTTCCACGTGACCAATCTGGCCGACTCGGGAATGGATTTTTGATGTAAAACCTCTGAGTTTAATTCTTTTTTTAAAGAAAACCATCTGCAAATAGTACATAGTATTAGCTTTTTTGGGATTGAGTTTTTCCATAGATTGCTATCCGAATGGGGTGCAAATAATAGATACGAATTACTTCATCATCAGTAGCATGATTATAGATATCGAATTGTTTTGAATAGATTGCAGCGATGCCTGTCACAAAGTTGATTAACCTCACACTTCGACTGGAAGCCTACGGCTTTTCTGATGCGGTTAGCTCGCTAACCTTCTCGAAGCTTTACGCCAGGGCCGGCTCAGCATACGATCGAGCGGAGAGTCCGCTCAGGGCGCAGATATTTAAGGGGCGTCAAACGGTGCTGGCGGATTTTGTGTTTTATTACAGTAAAATCTGTCAAGTTGGACACCTCTCTATGTTGTACGACTTTCCTGAAACCCGAAAAATTGCCCATTTTTTACTGTATGTCCAAAACCTCTATATCCTGGCACCTCTCTATCTTGTATCTTGAACAACTGTTTGTAATAAGATTGAGGCTTAGAAGATAGCCAAAGGGAATTTGTGAAAGAAAAACTTATAACATTGATTAGTCATGCCTTGAGATGGTTGCTGTGACTTATAAATCCATGGTTTACTTATTATTGTAAATACAAAAACCGAACATTGAGAAAAATCAAATCAAAACTAGTCAAGTTATAGCCAGAATATTTTATTGCAATAAAATTAAAAATATTTGAGCTATAATTGGCTAGTTTTGATTTGGTTTATATTTTACTTTTTTTTCTTTCAGAATTGTGTGCTGTTTCTTGTTGCTGTGATTAGGCTTTCTTCAGAGATGTTAAAAAGCAGTAAAAGAAAATTAAATAAACTGAACTTAGACCAAAAGAAGCGAGTTGTTGATCATTTACTATTATGGATACAAAAAGAAGCGAGTTGTTGATCATTTACTATTCTGGATGCAGTGAGATAGATTTATGTTGCATGACAAAAAGTTTCACAATTAACTATTCAGAAATGTTTTCAAAAAGCTGGATTAAAAGTTTCACAATTAACTATTCAGAAATGTTTAAAAAAGTTGGGTACCCTTATAGAGAAGTTTCACAAATGTTTTAAAAAAGCTGGGTTCCTTATGGATTTCATTGAGGAGGAATGCAAGAGTTCAATAACTTTGACCTAGGAGAAGAACTGAGTGCTCTTCCTGAGAACTATCAACTGAAGCTTTTACAATTTTGATAGCAATCTTGTCCATCGTGAATATGAAAATTGTATAGCTAATGATTTAATTGAAAAGATTATATCCAGCTCAATTCATATAGAGACTTTGTTGGAAGAGGAACCGAATGGTCACGAAAAATTATATGCAGTTCAATTCGTATAGAGACTTTGTTGGAAGAGGAACCGAAAGATCATGAAACAGTTTTGGAATATGTAGAGTAATTTGAACGATAAACATTTTCTAAAAATGAACCAGAGATTGTTGAAATTCTATTTGGTATAAGAAAAACTAAAATTGAAAGTATGTGGATGAAGTACAAATTAAATATAAAAAAGGCAAACTACTTACAGAGTTCTTTTCAAATAGATAGTTCTTATGTTGAAAGCACTGACAGACTGCAGTGTGTATTTAACATTTTTTAATGTTTTATTTAAAATAATAATAGGTTTCCAATTTGGTTTGAATAAAGGTTTGCATTGACATAATGTTTAGTATGTTTAGAAAAAATTTTGATTTTATGAATCTCTCTACGTTGGACACATTTTGAAGGAACCAAATGTGTCCAACATTGAGCGGTTTCACTGTATTATTATTATTGTAATAAGACACAATTATATTTACACACAGTTTAAACGGTGAGCGAACTGGGCAGTCGCCCAATCCGCTCACCATAAAAACTGACGACGTGAGGGGGCGTCGCTCGGGGGCTAAAATCTCTAGAACCAGTACTGCTTTAGTATGTTTAGAAAAAATTTTAATTTTATGAATCTCTCTAAGTTGAACACATTTTGAAGGAACCAAAAGTGTCTAACATAGAGAGTTTCACTGTACTACACTGGCAACACTGCAAAAAGTATGTAGTAACTAAAAGATATAAAATATTTAAATAAATTTTTTCTATTTTAATTTCAAGTAAAATTCTATACATTTATATTATCCAGTACTGCTTCGAGCGAGTAGCGCGAGAAGCAAAGGTATATAAACATCCATCAAAGCCAGCATATGAAAGACAAAATTAAATTATGAGATAATAGTATTCATGCTGTCGGTACAAGCCACAGCATGAATACTCTTATTTCATCATTAAACACTCGTAATAGGCGACGTTTTTACCTAAATCTGATATTCCCTTCAAATGTCATTTTAAATTAATGATAGCTGATAACGAATCGAGTAATTCGTGTCATCGATAGGGCAGATTTTCCTTGTAGAAAATTCCGTAATAAATTAAAAAAACACAAATTTATTAATACCAAGAATTCTCAAAGGAAACAGAGGAAGACCTTGAATGACAACACTCAAGGAAATCGGGCTCCAAATGTTTAAAAAAGAAAAAAATGGCAGAATTCCAGGTAAAATCTAGGAACTAAGATTTATAAAAAATAATTTAATATGTTGTTATTTTGTAAAATTCAAATGATCAAATAATACAAAATTCAAAACACGAATTATTTTTATTTGATCAACTTGAATAATAATGATTCAAGTTTTTAAATCAATTAAAAAGAATTCGTGATACTTTAAGATATCTCTAACACAATATTAATTGATCATCTCTGAATTATCTAAATGTTGCTTTTATGTCATTACAATTGTTTTATGAAGCTGGAAAAACTGTAAATAATAATAAAAAAAAAAACTGCAACAGTCGACTATCGCAGGGGTGGCCATTCATTGCTGAACGTTCGTAATCTTTAGTTTTGCTTGTCATATTTCCGTTAACTTTATCCACGGTTTTTTCCCTCACTTTTATTGTAGAATTGAACAACTGACATCTGAGATTTTTGCTTATGATTTTCTCTATCTCAAGTATCATTCAATTAAAACGAATGTTTTATTGAAACTAGAGTCTGGTGATTTATATAATTTATGAACAAAAACTGAAATCATTTATTAACTTTCCCGATTACAAAGATCCTTCAAATTGATCGATAATCAGGGCCGTCGGAGGCATGCCTGCATTGCAAATGAGCGCCACTACAAGGTGGCGCCGTTTCGAATTGTTACTATGAGTTACCTTATAAATAAATAAATTGCCATTTGTTTGGAGGCGCCCATTTCAGCTTTGCAGGCAGATGACGTCCAACCTAGCGCCGGTCCTGTCAATAATAATTAGTGATGCACGTGTCTGAAGCTTGAAATCACATGCTAGAGTCGATTTTTGGCCCATGTATCATTTTTGTAATTACGGAAGTTAACATCGTAAGTACTGCTTCACGGGGGGCAACAAGGGAAATTGCCCCTTGGAAATTTGAACATTCAAATGTACCTTATTCTTCTTCACTTATTTAATATGGAGAGTATAGCAAGAGCTTTTTTCTCCGATGACAACTGAAATGCATCATTTTTCCCGTGTTATTTTATTTTTAATAGCGCATAAATTATCATAAATGCAAATAATCATTAATATAAAAACGACCCTTCATTTTTATGTAATTTTTCGTGGAAAAAAGATAAATATTTGATATCAACAGGACCGGTAGATTATCCATTAGGCACAATAGCCGTCTAGAGGTCTCCGACAATAGGAGCCCCCCAAAAGCGAGTTAAAAATTATTGAACCATTTTATAATTTATTTGAAAAATTTTATGTGCCTATGAACTTCAAAGAATCTTATTCTGGCCCTGGATATTTATAACTATCGCCCTGTGAAAAAATTAAATGACTGAACCATTGGTTGTAAGTTTTAATGGTTTTCTGTATCAGGTGAAAAGCATATTACAAACAGTTTTACGAAGCTAGCCATGAACAACTACAGTTACGCTTTGGGAGTAGTACTGCTTACTCCATTTTGTAAACTTTTATAGATAAGTTAAGAAAAATTCAAAAAACAAGATATAGATGATGAATGTCCACAGAAACGAACACTTTATGGAGAATCTGAACACAGAATTTTAAATAAAATCAATAACTACTAATATAATCAGCAAAATGTTTTAGAATATCATCTAGTATATCCTACAACTACAATAAGAATTATAAAAGTAAAAGGATTTGTAATTTACAGATCGCTAGTAGTTTATAATTATTTTCCAGAATTAAAAGAAATTTAAAGATATATACAGTACTAAAAATAATAATAAAATTATTTTATTCTTAGTAAATAACATAGTAAACTAATATATTAAATTTATTTCCATTAATAAATTTATAACAATCCTAAACGTATACAAAGCAACTTGATGAACAGTAAGTGGATGCATTAATAAATTTATAACAATCCTAAACGTATACAAAGCAACTTGATGAACAGTAAGTTGTTGAGATGGCGCTGAAGGAAAATGGCGGTTTGATTTTTCGAGCTTGCTCCCAAACATTTACATTCAATAAAGATATTTTGTTTTGCTCTTCTGATACCAATCATGCTTTTCATCTGGTATGTATTAAAATTCCAATTCGTCAATATAGGAAAATGTGAAAAGCGAGCAAAGATTCATGGAGGTTGCCTATTGTACTGGTGAAATTTCAACTTCTCAAATACCTACAATTGCCGAAATCATAACTTCTTCATGACGAATTTATCTACATCATTCGAAGAAATGTTAGAATCAGCGTTAAAGATAAGTAGAAATCAAATTATTACACAAGTATCGAATATCTTCGTAGACACTTTAAAAGCAGCCATAAAAATAGCTCATGTAAGTGTTGTTGCAGTGTATTTAAAAGAAATTGATAACCAATACAAATTTTTACACAGGCAAAATGGTAGACTACCTGCTAGTGGAAGACATGTCGCGGCAGCGCGGCGTCGCATATATAGCATGCTTTTTTAGTAAATATGCATCGACCTAACAATCAATCTTTACATCAAAGATTCGTCTTAATCGATTTCTGCATCGTGTTTTGAGGGCGAATCATCGATATATCGATGGGACGCATATATACATTAAAAAAGCCTGCTGTAAAGGCGACTCTGAGTTAGTGTGCGACGCGTAACGTCTTCCGCCAGCAGGTAATCTTCCATTTAGCCGGTCAGTCGGCCGGATTAGCCAGTGGAAACGCTTCGACTTTCCATTCTGGAGGATTCGGGTTCGAATCTCGGGTCCCACCTCTAGAAAATGTTTTTTTGTCAATAGATGACGCCACACACCATTCTATTAGAATACTATGTGGCGAGGCGAAACAAGCCCTTCCACAGGCTGCCCACCTCTGGGAAGGGGTCAGCCGGAATGTGGAGGACGGCGATCGACTGCCGGGTCCGCACCCTATGATAAATATTTTCAAGGGGTGGGACCTCGAGACTCGGGTCTTTCAGAGTGGAAAGCCGAAGCGTTTCCACGCGGCCAATCCGGCCGACTGAGGAAAATGTTTATCATAGGGTCCTGGCTCGGCCCATTGTCCCCGTCCTCCACCATCCGGCTGACCCCTCCGCATGGATGGCACCTATGAAAAGGCTTATTTCATTCGTCATATAGTGTTGTAATAGAATGGAAAGTAGCATCATCTATTGACAAAAAAATTGTAGAGGCATCACAAGCTGGCCAAAACCCATAGGAAGGTTGAAGGATATAGTTCAGTGAGCGGGTCAGGACCCCTTCTGAGAAAAACTAGAAGTGTAGAATCCGGATCCTCCAGGATCGCAAGCCGTAGCTCTTTTTTTCTGCTCTTTTTCTTTATAGTCTAAATAATCTGATTGTATCCTGTAGATAAATATTTTTTAAAAACATCTCTTTTGTGTTATATTATTTAAACTATCTCATTATGCCAATTCTGTACTCTTCTCACTGCACCATTTTTCCTTCTTCCACAGACTTTTCATTGCTACCTTCCAATATTATTTTCTTCAAAATTTTTCTATTTTTAAATACATCCAGTCGATTTAAAATTTAGGTAACATTGGATTATCTTTATTTGTTTCTACCAAACTACAGTTACTGTATTTAACAGATTTTTGTGATAGGTCATTGAAGATGACTCTGATGATATTTATTTCAATTTATTAATTTTAAACATTCGAAAATAAAGGAGCGTTCGAAAATTATGCGATTTTAGTTTTTTCTTGAATTACTTGTTAATTTTATCAATAATTTTAACAAATATTTTATAAATCCAAATACAAACTATTTTTTTTATCAACAGATGACGCCACTTTCCATTCAATAAGAACACTAAGTGATGGGGCTAAACAAGCCTTCCCACATGCTGCCTACTTCTGCCGGATTGTAGAGAATGGAGATCGATAGAAATGCAAATTATTGTCAGCCGGATTGGCCACGTGGAAACGTTCCACCTTTTCTGGAAGACTCGGGTTCGATTCTCGAATCCTACCCTTGAAAATGCTTTCATGGTGTATGGGCCCGGACCGTAGATCCCCGCCTCCATCATCCGGCTGATCTCATCGGAGTGGGCAGTCGGTGTAAAGGCTTATTCCTCCCATCACTTAAGTATTCTTACAGAAAATGGAAAGTGGTGTCATCTGTTGATAAAAATGCAAACTAGTTTGTATCATTACACCGGAGTGGCGAATCTTTTTAAAAGTGCTTGTCAAATTTGGCTAAATTACTGTAAAAACTACCCCTCGCGTGCAATCCAAATTTTAAACCATAGAGTAGGCTCTCAATTAACCGGAATAATAGGAAAATTAATGTCCTTGGCTAATCGATTCCCGGATAATCCGCAAAATACTCAAATAATCGAAATTATGGACAATATGAATTTAGTAATAATAAATAAATTGCATATATACAGGATGTTTCTTAGCACCCGTACCATCCTTTTTTCTCGGAAATGCGATGAGATAGAAAGTAGGAGAAAACAAAGTATATCCGAAGAATCGAATGGGCATGATAAAAATTTTGTGGGGCCATCGGAAGTAGGGGTACAAGGGATCAACTTTGAAATTTCCAATGGAAACCAATGCCGATTTTGGCATAATTGGATAGAACTGTGAAAAACAAACAAATTTTTTTTTGAAAGTTTTTAATATCACCTAAGGATTGTGACTGTGATGTATCACCAGAGTTGGCAACAACGTAGCCACTATAACGGCACTTCTGAGCCGGGCTTTGGAAACGTTGGTCGCATGGAACCACTGTAGAGCGATGAATCCTTAGGACTAAATAATAATTAAAAAAATAGTTAAGACTAAATAGTTATTTTCTTGATTGAATTTCGAGTCTCATTATTTAATGATCACCGATTATAACAGTGAGATATACGTTTGAAATAATGCAACGTGGATTAATTTCATTTAAAATTGCAACAAATAAAAAATTTATATATATTTCTGCTTTCTGTGTGATTTTAAATATTACTTATTATTATTATTACATAATATTGGATAAGGCCTAATAGTTTACATCATGATGAATAGTTATATAATTTCTTTGTGTGATAAAATATAAATAAATTTCATTTGAGATATATGTCAGAATTGTAATTATGGATATAGAACAGGCTTAATTGCAAATTCAACATAAAATTTCCCCTTTAATAAAACATCCAATGAAAAGGTATGATTTAAAGATACTGATTGAACACAAATTGATACTGAACAGTATCCTGTATTGTAATCAATAATAATTGTATTGGCTAAACAATTCTGTAAAAATCCAGTAATAGTAATGCATGTAAGTTATCTGTTGCCCCCTTACTTTCACACTTAGCGCCATCTATTGATATTTATTTCATAAAATAAATAAAAATTGGGCCCCTAAGGCCCTAAAAAAGGGCGACGTAGGGACATGCCCATATTGATACTGAACAAAATTCTATATTATATTCCTAAATATCTTTTTTAGATTTTAAATAAAAAGTTTCATACATACAGACATACATAATCTGTATTTTATAAGTATATAAATTTTAATTTCACTCAGCAGCACACTGATTTCTTGTGTGCAGTCATTGTTTGAAATTTTAGTTTATGTATAATAGTGTAATCTGAACAAAAAATTATACTAAATCAAATATGGACCCATATTATCTAAATTTCAACTGATAAAAAACACTAAATTGAAAATTGCATTAATTGAAACTACATAATCAAGGGATTGCTGTATTATATCATAATGTGCACATCAACTAATTTGCAATTTTGCACAATCCAGTCAATAATGCATTGTATTTAATCATTTAATTTTTTTTAAAATTCTTTTCTCTAACTTGTTCTGTTGTTATTTTTTATTATATTTAATCATAATCTGTTTATAATATTTGTCTGTCTATAATATATCAGAAAATACATTATAACCAAAAATCCTTGTATCTTCAAGATTAAATTGTTTTATTAAACAAGTTTTTAATATAGAAGAACACAAGAATGACATAAAATGACTGATAGACAACATTGAACAAGAGAGCAATAAAAAATAATATAATAGTAAAATTCAAATAGTATCAAGATATTAAAAATAATATATAAATATGAAAAAAAGTACTTTATGAAAGTTTTAAACAATAAATGCATTCTAATTGCATAAGAATAGTATCGTTTCTACATATTCTGTTATATATATTTCTTTTTTAATCCCTTCCAATTCTCCTAAATTAGAATCAATAAGAATTGGCAATTTCTATATTATTGTATAAAACTATTCATATTGTATATCTTTAAACTTTTCTTGTAAATGCAGGTTTATTATATAGGATAACTGTAATGGTTGGAACAAAATCAAACCATGAATTTCTTACATCAAAATAATGAAAAAATTCTTATAAACATAGGCCCAAAAAACACCACATTTAAAGAAAAATATGCATATTTTATAACAGTGCTTTTTCAAAGATTGTAAAAAAATGTGTTTAATCAATAAAAAAAAAACCAAAATTGACATCTTTGTAAATCTTTAACATTTTTTCTATGTTTTTCTATCTTTCACTATAATGTCAATTCTGTTTTTTAAGTTTATTTCATTAAATTTCCGTTATGATATTTGAAAAAGCACTATTATATATATTGTGCATATTTCTCTTAAATGAGGTGTTTTTGAGGCTAATTTTATAAGAACTTTTACATTATTTTGATGCAAAAAATTCTTGGTTTGATTTTTTGTCAACCATTATGATCATCCTGTATAAATAGGTATAAGAAAAATTTTAATATTTTTTAGAGATATTAAATGATACTATAAAATTTAGGATATTAATTCAAATTAACTATGAGTTTCTATTATTTCTTAATATCATATTATTGAGAGCTGAATTATAACTCAGAAACTTTGATACTTTTTAAATCATGATAAATTTTTATTATACTAAAACGTATTTTTTACAGTATAGTGGGTCCTTGTTTAATGTCAGGGTAAAGTTACTGAAAATCATTACGTTAACTGAAATCAAAAAACCCATTGACCTAGCATATAAATTTTCCAAACAATGGGTTTTGAATTTGATCCTGGATCCTCTGAAAGAAAGTCAAAGCATTTGCATCCAGTCAGTCCAGTCAAATATCCTGTGTTCTGTATAGTTTAATTAATATTTTGTCTGAACAATATATTATATATTTGAGTTAGTGCTCGTATAAAATGTAGTTACTTTGCTTTCAAAAATTATAAGTTTCTCTCTTGTTTTCTTTCTATTATGAAGGGAAACATGAAAAAATAGGATTTTATTCCATTTCACTTCCTTAAAATGTTAATTTTTTAACTAACTAAATTTTTGCTCACAACATAATAGCAAAATGATGTTAAGTGAGGCAACATTAAATGAGGACTACTGTATTTAGCAGTAGAATCATAGGAATTTCAATGACAACTCCATCAATGAATTATTAAAATTTAACTAAAAACAAATTATATTTTAATATTTATCAATTTATGCTGTGAGATTTTAGATAATAGGCCTCTTACAGTTTTCCCTCTCTCAACAATTTGTTTATTTGTGTCATCTATTATATAGCATTTGCCATTCAAATCAAAATCATTAATGGTTTATTTGTGTAAGTACTCTTAAATTGAGCATTTCTGTAAAAGTTCTACTATTTTTGATTTATATGAGATTTGGATTATGTTATATACCTTAATAACATATCTATTGCCTAAACTAAATTCAAATATGTTCAAAATGTTGAGCTGAAAAGCAGATACTAAGAAAAAGCTAATTGAGTTTTTTATAAATAATTTTTAATTAATTTAATTTATTCAAAGTCAATTAATTGCCATCAAATAACTGCCCATAATGAATGGCTTGTGGTTTACTTTGGTTTGTGATACAAGAATCATCTAGATTAAACTATGCAAACATTCATAAAGTCAAAATCAGTATGTAAAAGACTATTGTAGAAAATAACAAGTCTAATAAACAATAACAGACAATATTAAAAAAATTATATAAAGGTATTTGATAAATCAAATAAAATAAATAAAAGAGCAACAATAACCATAAAAATTTAATTCATAAAAATATAAAAGGCATAACTTGTAAAAATAAGTCAAAATATGTTAAAATAAATATTAAATGTTATGCAAAGTACCATTGTATGATCAAAAAAACGTCAATTTAATTAAAATTTTAATAAAGTTTAAATGATTAAAAAACAGAATAGTTAAAATGAAATAAACATTTTAGAAGTAAAATAAGGATATTTGAAAATGTGCTTCATAGTAAATGCAAAGATCACCTATCAAGAAATATAACTGACATAAACATTTATCATCATTTGAATCACAACTATTGCCATATTCAGAATCTAATAAAATTTTTTTGAGAAAGAAGTCAAGAGAACTTTGTTTTTCCATCTGTGAATAAGGATTAAAGAATAAATTTGAAATTAAAGAGAATAGATTAAGATAACTTCTAAAATAAAATACTTATTTCTTCAGATTTTGAGATTATAGTTAAATGTTGCCAATTACCCAAATGGGAAGTGAATGGAAAAATATTTATGATATGCACATGTGTGCATATCATAAATGTTGCAATTTAACTTTTAGTTCAAATATCATTAATAGATGTCACAAATATTTAAATAATAAAATAGCATTTTTAAGGAAATTTTTTAAAGATATTTCTATTAACATTAAATATAAACTTATGAAATTTTAACTGGAATGTTGTTGTGACCAAGTAATAAACTATTCACAGACTAGCAATGGTCCATGGCCTGCAAGATGAATAGCACTGATTTAGTGAAATGTGATAACTTAAACAGCATTCAATTTAGCATTGAAATGTGACATTTCAATGCTAAATTGGATGTAAACAATTAGAAATACTAAGTGCTGCTCAGTTTTGTTTTTTACTCATCCTCAGAATTGGCAATATGTATCTTTAAGAATGGTGTATTCATATAATTTATCAAACTAAATTTATTAAAAAAATATTAAGTAATTAAGATTTAAACATACCACAAAGAAGACCTTCTTTAGTTATCAAAGCTCTTGCCATCAAAAATGCATTCTTATCATCAGTTTTATACCATTTATCAACTACCTAATTACAAATAAATTATTATTAAGTTTAATAATATCATTAAAAGATAACTTTATATTTTATATAAATTATGTAGTATACTAGACCAAAGCATAATTTGAACAGTTGTTATTTTAGGGAAATTTGATTATTATTATTTTATAGTACATCAATGTGAGCATGGAGTAACTCTGGGTCAAAGTGCTATGTTGGACACGAGTCAAGACATAGCTACTTGTGATGTTGAATGGTGTGTTAATTGTCTGTGTCAGTGCTGAGAAACTTTCTTACTATGTTGCATGTATTGAGTAGTGATGCTTTTTGTAGTGTTATGTATATCTTGGGATGTAGATCTAAAGTTTTGAGGCTTTT
>AYEL01073010.1:0-23031 GCA_000484575.1 Olivierus martensii | reverse complement strand
ATTTGTTATTGGCTTTCATCAGGCAAATAACGAGGGTGGCGATTTATAGAGGGGCGGCTTAAAGAGGTTTGACTGTATATTTTTTTAATGGTAATTTATTTTTAATTTTTCTTTCATTTACTTTCTTATTTCTAATTATTTGATTTTTATTTTTAATATAATTATTAAGTAAAATTTTTGCAATTATAACAGCAATTCTTTTTTGTGCATCATAAGTAGAACAATCAGAGCAAGTAAAATACATTTCATTATTTGAATTTAATTTTAGATATCTGAGTGATAGTGATATTATAATTTGAATAGGACTTTTGCATTTCATTAATTTTTCCTCCAATTCTGATGAGAGCAATTTTTGAAATATTTGATAAACTACTAAAGTCACTCCTACAGTAAAAACTGAAGGCTTTTTAAGTGCACCTCTATCAAGAGTATTTATCAGTCTTGCTTCGTGTTCAAATTCATAATCATTATTACAATCACTATAGATTAATTTCTTGCAGTTATTGCAGTTACTTCTTATAATCAATTTATGACCAGCATAACCTGCAATATATAACAAAATAGGAGCTTCTGACTCTGTCATATGAATTGATATATCACTTATGTCTATATGTTGTAAAGAATCAAAACATAATTCTTCATTGACATTATCATTATCAACATTAATATCTGTAATTCTTATAGTTCCTTTAATAGAGGATCTGAGCTTTAAAAGATTTTTTATTCTAATTTTTTTCTCATTTTCTAAAAGTTGTTGAACAGAAATATGGAAATTAGATCCTGAAAGTTGACGGTATAAACTGAAATGTTCTTCTAAAGGATCAGTTTGCAACATTCCCAGAAGAATATAGTCAGGACATATTGAATCAAAAATATAAATGACCATTTCATAAACAACAATACATGTAGTTTGAATTGCATGAAAAGTTCTACGAGTAAGTCCATTATAAACTTTACCATGTGTCAAAGTTTCCCACTTCTTCAACCATGAATGAAATTTTAGAAAAAATTCAAGTTGCTCTTGTTTAGTATGTGTAATCTGATTGAGATCCATATCTTTAAATCTCTGGCCCATATTAGGCGATTTAACATTAATTATTTTCCAAAATCTATGAATTATGTTAATAAAGTTAGCTGTGCCTTCCCAATCATTTAAAAATGGATATTTTGGGCCATATTCAGCAAGAGCTGCATAATTCTGATAGTTAAAAATTTTTAACGCAAGTGACACTTTTTGTCTTTCAATGCTTGAAGGATACAATGATTTGAGAGTCAGAACATGTGAATACTTTATAATTTTTTCTTTCTCAATATCAAAAATCATTCAATTGACGTACATTAGCTTAGTTATTAATAATAATTTGCTGCTTCCACGAATACGACTTATCACCCCGAATTTTCCTTACTACTATCTATCGAAAAATGATGATATAGGTTAGAAAGAGAAAATTCAGTTTTGTTTTCCGCCAGAAACAGTGATGTTACAACATGTCGGATTTAAAGCCATTCAGGTATGCTTATGGATAATTACCATCCAAGAGATATATAGTAGTAGCGTCAGAAATACGATTTAAAAGTACAGCATTTCTTCTGTTTTAGCTAAACTTTACATACCCAAATCTGTCGGACAGTAAATAAGCTTAACGTAATATTTTCGATAGTGTATAATTATGGAAATATAACAGCGAGGCTTTTGCGAAATTATTTATCAATAAAAGTATAATCTCTCATTAGAAATCTCTTGCATTCATCATATTTCTGAATTTTTCGTTTCTGTTACTCATTTTTACAGTTTTATTACTGTTCATTAGTCTAATTCAGGCATAAAAATTGAAAATCAAACATACGACCCGTTCAGCGGTATAAACATTTTTTAACAATCATATATTTTTACGTAATTTCTGTCATAATTCATAACACTAGATAATGCCAGAAAACTTTTCCCCCTTCTATAACACAGTTATTGTTGTAAAGTGTAAACAATTCAGTATGCGGCTGATTAGAATGTCTAAAATGTGGCCATCTCAACATTTCTTTGTCTAATGCGGTCCTTTCGATACTATATTGTGTTATGCTTAAGTGGCACGCCAGTAAGAATCGAGTTTGCACCTTGATCTAACAAGTAATTAGTGATCAATCCACACGTGGCTATTGCCATTTCTTACCCTGAGTATGCCCAATGACATATAATCATTGCAATGGTTTTCGCGAATAGAACTGCATATTTTAACACGTAGTTATAGATTGTATCTTGACTAATGACGACATCTCTTAGCAGCGCCGGATCTAGATATTTTGTCACCTGAGGCAACATTAGAAAATGGCGCCTTCTCTCCTCTTCACTCACGCATATTAAACATATTAAATAAATAAACATATCTAATAGGGCGCGTTCCAAACCTCAACAACAAGCCCTAAAAATGGGCAAGATTCGAGATTACCTGCCGCGAGTTTTCGCGGCGCTGCGCTTATATGCATTGATATACACCATCCTGCTACAATTGTGGCGAAGGATTGGTCGGCTACTCGGCGCGATGGTTTAACTTCGGTACGTCACGCTACTGATAGACGTGAAAAGCGAATACTCACTGCAGTTTATCTCGAATCCTGCCAAAAAAGGATAAATAACAAGTACTCGATGATAATTTGCTAATCGATTTTCCTTAATTGGTTATTTTTCGTTCCATAGGAATATGAAGTTTGCGTATTATACGATGTAAACTTTCCCAGAACAATCACCAGCCGAAGACTGCCGACTCAAAATTAATATTTTTTGCTGCTCACATTTAATTAATAAAAATTTTATTATTATCGAACATGGTAGTTCTTTAAGAGGTGTTTTAATCAAAAAATTTTGGTCCAAGTCTTCCTAATATTTTGAACAATATACCACAGATTAATTGATACAGATGGGACATTAGCAAATTTGTATTATAAATATTTCGAATGTATAAAATCTAAAATACGATTAAAAATCAATGCTTGTTTTTAAAAATATATTGACTTCTTAAAATTGCAAATAAATCGAGGAGGTGATATTCACAATAACGATTATACAGGAAGTACAGCCATTTTTGTGATTGTCATATCTCGACTTCTTTTATTGGCTTTGTTAACCGTTAGTAGCGCCATCTAAGTTACGATATAAGCAATGTGAATGGTGCTTTATATAACTATTTTGAAAAGTTACCATTGAAAGTATAAGAAGTGTCCCATCTGTATTAGTAATCTGTAAATATACGATGCTAACTTTTCCCGAACACAGTCTCCTGCCGAAGACCGCCTACGCACAATTAATAATTTTTTGATGTTCACTTTTACGCAATAGAAAGTTTTCTTTTATCGCATATAATAGCTTTATAAGAGGTGTTTATACAAAAAAATATTGATTCCTAACTTCCTGATATTTTGCGTGGTATGCATGTTAACTTTACCCGAACATGAGTAAAATACCACAGAAAACTGTTGACGTACATTAGCTTAGTTATTAATAATAATTTGCTGCTTCCACGAATACGACTTATCGTGAAGTAAACATAAATATTTATTTTGTTCAGACAATATTGATTCAATTATGTAAATAATAATTTATTTTGCACTGGTTTCTTTCTCCCTTGATAAATACCATCCGTTAGAAAAAGACACCAGAAGACCGACTCTATAGCACGAAGTATTGTCAAGATAAATATAATTAAGTTGGTATGTGAAATTGCAACTGCATTTTCGCTCCCTTTCATAATTTCACCCTAGGCGAATGCCTCACATCTCATCCTAGATAGGCGCTGATAGATGCTATATAAACGCTTCTCGTGGAACAAACTATCACTCGTAGCGTAGCATAGCGAATCATCGCGTTTGTAGTATCGCATCGTATAGCGTCGCGTCGCTTGGGGGAGACTGCTTAAATTTATGTTAGCTAATTAGTTTCGCGTCGCGACGCATCCATCGCGAGGCATTAAAGATTAAATGATCGATTCTGACAACGATGAACATAGCAATCGATTCAACATTAATAATGTGATTTGATACGCAATTATTAAGGCCATGCAAAGCGGAGCACAGCGTGGCAAACCGACCATTGAAAAAAATGATTGATTCGTCAGCATATGATTGTGATAAACGAGGAAAAACCTAATGAAACGTATCGCTCCTATAACACGGTTTCCTACAGTTTCGCTCTAACATAATTGAAAAAAATGATTGATTCGTCAGCATATGATTGTGATAAACGAGGAAAAACCTAATTAAACGTATCGCTCTTATAACACGGTTTCCTACAAACAGTTTCGCTCTAACACGGTACTTCTACAACACGATTTTTACTTAACACTTTTAGAATATTACGCCTACTCTCCTACAACATAAAACATTTTTCATTCATTTTTGTAAATTTACACTAAGGAGAAAGAAATACCATCACTGGAAAATATTTTGCTAAAATTAATCATAAATGCAGATTCGCTAGTTGGTCGTGAGAGAAACGATATGCAGTTTATTTCGATTTAAAATTGAATTAATTATCGGCCATTGAGTATTTTGTGTTCAAAAACTTCAATTCTTGGATAAAAAATAAATTTATATTCTTCAATAGAGAATGTGAAATAGGAAAAAACTTTTTATTCATATATTATTTTTGGGTATGTCTTAAGGAACGATTGTTTTGTAGCGGGTTAGATTACAGATTTTGTAAAGCGAGCAGAAATTACACAAACTTTAAATGCAGAAAAAAGTTCAGAAAGTGAAGCTGATATTGTTAAAAAGAAAAAAAACGATCTCGTTTTAACTGAACAGTAGTACGAGTATTACATGAATGTTACATAGGCTGCATACTTTAATGTTTCGTGTTATTAATGTTCTTAATAAAAATTAAGTTTCTTAAGTGGAATTAAAGAAAGTTATTTGTTTTTAATTGGTTTTGGAACATAATTCCCTTTTTTGTATTGGCTCCTGGTCTCATATAATACGGTTTCACACACAAGGCGTTTTTTCTAGGAATCTAGCTACCGTGTTATACGAGGGATACCTGTACTTGTATTAGCTGAAAGTTTCCAGTAGCCAATGCTCTATCAATTGCAAATTTAGCAAAATCAATCTACGCCGGGCGGGAGGTAATGCAACCTCAAATATAGCGCAACAGTTTAATATTTAAAAATTACATTGTACTTTAAGGGAACTAAATAATTTATTGCTCCAGTGAGAATGATTTGCACAATTTAATTAAAAATCTTAGCCAAAAAAATTGAGAAAATATTTAGACTTTTCTATTTTGATCATTTTTTAAAATTTACCATAATTAATTTTTAATTAAGTGAAACTAGATTTGTATATAATCATATGATCTTGTCTTCGAATACAAAATCTAGACAACTGTGCTGCGGCTGATGCAATCAATAAACTAGTTTCACAACACACGTGCTTGCAAATGTCAATAAATGCAGAAATACTAGCATTTGTGTTTCGGATTAAACACTCAGCCAAACTTCACGACTGAAATTATATAAATAAATAAATAAAGTTATACTATATGTGATAAGTTTTAAAGCTAGCCACGACATGCATTGTATATGATAGACAAAATTAGGGGTAAGATGACATACATTGCAAAGCGCGGAAAAAATGGTACCAATCGATGGGGAGGTCTAGACATGCAAAATATTCCCAATGAACTAGAGGTCAAAGGTTAATGAGACATAAAGACGTCTAGATGGCATAGGTAACAGTGCACAGGAACGGAACGCGTCGCGCTGCAACCGTAGCGAGGCGAAGCACAGTATCAAACCGTATGCATCATTTAACTTTCAGCCTGTATCTCGTTAATCTTTGAACTTTGACCCCTTGTTCACTAGGAATATTTTGCGTGTCTCGACTCCCTCTATCGATCGGTATCATTTTTTCCAGGCTTTTCAATGTATGCAATTCTACCTTGAATGTTTTACACTTCAAAATTTACGAGCGTAACGATTCATTCGGTACAATTGTCGCCTTACCGAAGCACGGAGAATGAGATACACATCGAAAGGGGGGCCGAAACACACACAAAATCCTTTGACCTTTGACTCCTCGTCCATCAGGGACGAGGAGTCAAAGGTCAAACGTTTACGAGATACAGAAACATCTAGGCGGCATAGGTAGTTGAGCACGGGAACGAGACGCGTCGCGTCGCAGACCACAGCCAGGCTAGGCACGTCAAACCGCATACGCCATTTGCAACAAACCGAACTGTGCGGGTCTATATATCGTAAACGTTTGATCTTTGATCCTTGGTTCAATAGGGATTTTTGTATGTTTCGGCCCCCCTTTCGCCGCGCTTCGGTAAGGCGACAATTGTACCATACATTCGATCTCTTGTTTAAAGTACCGTAATACACAATTTCTCACCTTTATTCGAACTTCAGCCGTTTTTTGTAAACAGATATAAACATTAATTATTTAATTCAAGCTAAAAAATACACATTTTACTGTATATAATACCGTTTGAAGGAAGTATCGAATGGCAGGCGAATGGCGTAATGGTTACATCGCAGAAAATATTTGGATTGTCTGTTCCTCATATGAGTACTGACCATTGCCGCAATCCTGCTTTTTTGCACTTCTCGATGTCCGCTATCATTTGATTATCGTATTTTCTCGATTTTAGCTACCGAAAATGATTTTGTAAACGAAATTCGCCTATTCAGTAAGAAATCTAGGTTAAAACTTAGTAGCGACATCTGATGGCAGAATCGAATTATATTTTAAAAACTCTCAAATATCGTTTGGCGCTTTCTGGAGATTTTTCCTAGAACAAATCAATTAGAATTAAGTTTAAATTTTTATTCAAATGAAGTAATTTTTTAAATGATGATTATTTATGTTAAGCCACTAGAACGATTATTTTCGCAATTAAATATTCCCGATATATCGTGCCATCTGTCGGTACAAAATTTTGTCGGTAGGTACGCTTTCTAAAAAAATATTGAATTATAGTAGATTTTCGATTATCCGGGAGTTGGATTAGTTGTGTGGCGTATTAACCGTGATTAATCTACAACCTAGAAAAATTTAATTATCGATGCGCTGTGAAATATTTTTTAAATGTCCAGATTTTTTTTTATGATGTCATAAATAATTAGAATCAAAATTATAAATATCGCAATAATTTTCTGCTACGAATAAACCAATTTCTCGTTTCCTCTTTCAACAAATAATAGAAAATTTTGATGTATGTAGGAATGCAATTTATTTATTTTTTAATATTAAATGCATAATGTCCGTCCATAATCCAAATTTTTTTGCAGTATTTTGTGATTATCCGGGGTAATGCATTTCCCGATTTCCCCGGTTAATCGACAGTATACTGATATTTAATATTTTTTAGAAGAAATGTTCTGTGATTATCCGGGGTAATGCATTTCCCGATTTCCCCGGTTAATCGACAGTATACTGATAGAACATTTCTTCTAAAAAATATTAAATAAGAAAATGTCGAATAGTCGCGTCAGCGGCAGATTTAAATATTTTGTCATCTGAGGCAACATTAGAAAATGGCACTCTCCAACAGTGATGTAAGCCATTTTCGTTAAATTAAACTGTTTTTAAATTCACCAGTAACATCACTGGTGTATTCAACACTAACTCACCACATCAACCATAGTATGGGTGAGTTCAAAACCTCAACAGTGAGTCATCAGTGATTAGTCTCTTTTGACGTCAGGAATAACTCAACATCAGTTTGTTTCTGGAATGACTTGCTGAGTGTAATAAAAAAATCCCGATAATGCATTTTCCCCAAGTACGCCCTTACCCCACTCCGCCTTATTTATTTTCCGCACATGTGTATAGTTTGGATTGAAGATGCGGGATTAATATATCATTGACATATTCAATAGTCGATCTTTTTACTGAATTTAGCATCTGATATTTTGAATGTCGCAATTTTTAAATAGTTGAAGATACAGAGTTAGTCACCAATATCATAGCCTATTCGATGGCATAAGATGCCTGCTAAATTTCATGAAAATCCATTCAAAATATATTGAGAAATTATATAAAAAGTTCGAATGATCTCATTTTTAGTAGTTGATGCTATTGATATCAAGATCATCTTAGTAGTAGAACATCCCGATCAAATTTCATGAAAATCTATTTATATTATATTAGTGAAGATACAAATAGGCTGTCAGATATCGTACTGATATTTTAATTTTTTAAATCATTTTTTTTTCGGAAAGTAGACAATTTGAGTGCATGTACTACATTATTGTGCAAAATTGAGGGTTTAAAATTTCTTTAAAGATGTTTTTGCTGAATTTCTCTAATGTTTTTTTTAAATTTATTTAATTAAAATTATTATTACTGTATACAGTATTGTAATTTATTCTGTAATGCCTATTATTCTTCCAATAATTGAAAACTAAATAATATATAAACTATACTGTATTTACTAAATTTCATCATATAAGGCAGAGTGGGGTAAGGACGTACTTGGGGGAAATGCATTATCGGGATTTTTTTTTATTATAAGATAATCGAAATTGGGGAAATGCATTATCGAGATTTTTTTAATTATAAGATAATGGAAATTAGCTATTTAATATTGTAGTATTCTACTACAAGTTAATATCGATCTATCGACGTAGATTTGTAGTATTCTACTACAAGTTAATATCGACCTTTCGACGTAGATAACCTCACGATGAATGATGCGAATCCAGTATTTACATCGACTCTTACAAATGCGTCACGTCGGAACAGCAAACAGAACGTTGACAGTATGAAGTTATCTTAAGAATTATTGCACTTTTAAAAAACTTATTTCTTCATACAATTAATAGCTCATCATAAGAGAAAATGTTCACTATACAATTATATAGTTGCGATTCTCACAATTTAGATAAATCATCATTTATCTTATGATATTTTATTATGATATAAATAACTGTATGTTGTTATTGTTATGAATATATGAATATAGTATATATTGAAATTTCCAGATTTATTCAAATTCAGTTCATATAAATTTGATTTCACATAAAAATTTTTGTTATACAAAATATTTTAAAATTCAATTTTATAATTTTGTATATAGAGCAATATAATAATAGCATTACAACAATGATTATGAAGATACAATTGTTAATGTTACCAATAGTAGAGTTATGATTAATCATAATAACTATCATAATACAATATAAATTTTGCATCTATCATATTAAAATATAGTAGTTATATCATATAAGGTAGGAGATATGATTAATGATTTATGTTGTATGTATAATTAGGCTATATATACAACATATAAACTATATTAAAAAAATAAGTTCAAGAATGTCAATCATATTGTGAGGAGCTGGAGGGATGGGCTTACCTTGTGTTGTCGAGACGAGGCGTTACGGAGGCAGCCATATTGGATAACTGGAACGGAGTTTTAAAATAATGAAAAGATACTAATGTTCTTTGATGATTATTTTGTTCAATTAAGTCTAATCTTTAAAAAGAAAAATGAGTGTAATTGTTACTATTTTTATTCTAACTTGGAAATTAATTATGTAATAGTTTGCTGTAAGTTTTACGTAAATGAGATGGTGTTAAAAGTTGCTGATAGAGGGCGAGCAACTTGTCTCCCTGTATTTGTGAGCTGGAGGAAGAGCAGTCGACGTCGGCAAAAGAGAGAAACTGGTAAAAGGAAGTTTTATTGTATGTTTCGTCGTTACGACTTTGTATCAACTACAGGGAGACCAGTGGAATACTGTTTTCATGTTTTGTAAGTTATTTCATGTTATTTAATAAAGTTAAGTGTTCCAGTATGGAGTTTATTACTGCCATTAAAGATTTGTTATACACTTCAGACATTGACATTCGCATAAAGATACGTGTAAGGCCTCGACGGGAGGGACGTGGGGTCTGAACTAACCGTAACGGCCGAACCAGGTCGGGTTCGGGTCGTTACAATATAAGAATGGTATATTGCCAGGGCTTAATTTTAATGATACATTCTAACGACCATATCATGCAAAATTATTAGCAGTTAATTTATCATTAAAATTGATTTTAAAATGTTAAAGATTCTTTTTCTCTTGGTATCTCTCTTTATCAATAACCATTAATATCTTTGAATGATCATTCAAAAAATATATACAAATGATTTAATATCATAAAAAAAAAATTACAGTGTATTCTTCTTAAAGTAGAACAACAATCTAAAGAAATTGAAAATAGAAAATACTAAAAGAAATTCCACATCTTGGCCATGTTTTCATCATAATCGTCATCATTGTTTCTCTCTTTGATATTAGTATTAAGAACAAAATAATATCCTTTTAGTATCTGCAACTCGTTGTCATGTTATTGGTGAGAAGTGACAAGTTATCAGTCCAGCATTCTGCATGAAAACATGCTGAAATTGTTTTCTTCAATCACTAGCCTGTATGGAATCTATGGCATCTAAAACTGCCATGATGTGTCACAGACTGTGTGCTGATGGCATATAAAGATACCATGGAATTGGAATGATTTTCATCTGTTTTTTGTTTGATTTTGAATCTTCATTTTTATTTAAAGGCCTTTTTCATTTCCTACAATATTCACAGTTGATTATGCTAGATTTCAAATATTTTTATGTAATTTTGTTGATTTTTCTGTATTTTCTTTTTAATTAAAAATTTTTTCTGTATTTGTGTGTGTCATTGACTTATATATAGGTTGATTTTTCACTATTGACGTACATCAGATTGATCTGTAAAAAAATTTTTTTCTTATATTTTGACGTTTTTTTATTTAATTTCATCTGTTTCATGACATAAAAAAAGATACATGTCTGTATGAATGTTTTTGACGTTTTTTTATTTAATTTCATCTGTTTCATGACATAAAAAAAGATACATGTCTGTGAATTAACTGTATGAATGCGAGTGCATATAATTCTTGTTAGAAAATAAATATTGTAATTGGAATCATTCTGTTATTATTTTTGTGAATTCCTGTATTTATGTTTCTTATTTATATAACAAGTTTCTTAAATATAAAAGTGGTTCTTAAATATTTTTAGGCATTTTTGAATTTTTAAGAATTTTTATTAAAAGTTATTTTGAAAGGATCAAAATTTTTTGACTGCTATGATGTATTGCATTGTTATTTAATTTTTTTTATTTCAGTTATATATTGAGATAAAAGAATTTTATTAAAATTTAGAGTTAAAATGAATTTTAAAATTGGAAAGAATGATAGAAACAAAGCATATTTTCTCCATTTTTATTAAAATAGGCATTATGATTTTTTAATCATTCATTTTTTTTTCATTTTCACTGATATTTATTCAAAAATATTAAAAATACAACTATAAACAAATCTCCAAAATCTAAAATGGTGTTATAGGTTAGTTGAAATCAAAAGCGAATCATTTCTGTGAAATTTTTTCCCTATCTATTTAGCCAATATAAAACACATCTGAGGTATTTCATATTGGCTAAATAATTACTTAATGAACTGATTAGAGCAAATTACCTAATATTATAACTGTTTTCATGTGAGAGAAGTCATTTTTAGAATTCTTCAAATTTATATTGATTTTTTTAGCAATTACAATAATTCAATTTATAAAATTTCATAACATTTATTTTAATAAACAATTGTAGTTCTAAATATTGCTGAAATTTTATCATATATGATTAATTTTATTCAGATGATATGTGACTATCTAAGAATTTCAATTATTTTATTGGATGGCAAAATAATTACATATGTGAATTGTATAATCTTTGGGCAAATATACTCAATAAATAATTTTCACTATTAGCAAATATAAACAATATAATTCCAGTTATAGATAGATATATAAAATAACAAACCAAATTGACAACTAGGTCCTAAATTAAAACAAAATCTGAACTAGCTAATAGGACCTTAAAATAAAATAAAATTTTATTTTATTTTAAGGTCCTATTAGCCAGTTCAGATTTTGTTTTATTTTAAAATAACAAATCTTTCAAAACTTTTTGATAAAACATGAGAGATGAAGTTTTATAAATTTATGAATATTAATTAGGCTTAATTGCAAATGATTGACGGCACACAGATATTACAGATTTTATAATTGCCATTAATGAAAGAATTAATGCTTAAAATTTTAATATTTTTCATAATTATGAAGGATGCAATTTTATTAAGCCAATCACTATTACCAAAAATTAGTTATCAGAAACTAGTTTGGACTAGATATAGCAATGAACTGACTGAACTAGAGAACCATATGAGCAATGAATTAAGATTTTTACTGAACTGTAGGATAAGAGATATACAAATTTGGGGTATAATTCCAAATGAGATTTATGAAGAATTCTGAACTTGCAAAAAGTTTAAGATATAAAAATATCCCAAACAAATTAAAGTTAAAAGTTTGTCATAACAATATTTTAGAATTTCACATTAAAAACATTTTCATATGAGCACAGTTCATTCAGTTCTATATAATAGATAAATATCAATAACTGAGATAATCCTGGAAATGCCCTTGCATGTAATTAATAATCCTTGAACACTTTATCTCTTTGTGTATTATATTTTCAAAAACAGAAATAATAAAGAAACAGAAAAATTAATTACTGTAATTAATTTTGTTGTTTCTTTGTTATTTCTATGTTTCTGTTTGAGAATTATAGGCTAGTTCGGTTATCATGAGTTGGACAATATAGAAAAGGTCATTATTATGAAGAATAAACTATTGTTTTTCTATACGGCCAACAAATAGAACATCAAATTGACTTTTATAAAATGAAATTGCAATCAATAAAAGTTTGTGACTATTGTAAAAGTTGAGAATGATAACAATTGCCTCTAATGATCAAGAAATATGGAATGGTGATAGCAATGGCTATCTCTTCATAGCTAATCTTTAACCCTTCATTTCTTTCCATCATCCATTGCCAGGACTATATGGTAAAGATTATCCAAAAACTTTGAAAATTACATCAAATTTAAAAAAATAATCAAAATTCATTGTTCTAATACAAAAACACCAAAAATAAGAATTTAATTTTCAGTGAATACATAGCCATCATCAGTAGTAGATGGCTATGTATTACTGAAAATAGAACAGTAAAAAAAATAGCAGTAACTAAGTAGCAGTAGTAGGTGAACATACTTAAATTACAAAAACATAAAACTGGATAAAAAAAAATATTTAAAAGTTCAAAATCTTACAAATGAAGTATTTGGAAGAGTCTTGCATGCATGACAAAAATGAATAGCTAGTCATAAATAAAATAATTCTTTATACAATAAAATAATAAATATTAAAACAAAGATGAGATAATTATAAAAATAAAGTTAATAATAAAGATTAAAAATAGACTGTCAAAAACTAAAGCTTAATTTTCTTTTAGTTGATAAAAATAGATCCATGCATTAGGCATTAGTATTGATCCTTTGTTATCATTGATAACATTCGTATGTTTGTTTTTAACTGCTATCTCAAGGGATTCCAGTAAGAATCCTTCAGTAAGTGTACTCATATAGACCTCATCATTTTTTCTCCATCCCAATCTGTGTCAAGATTAAACTTGAGAAAACATTTATCCAAAGCAGTAATATTTTTACCTAAGCAAATATCACATTTATATTTTACACTGTGATCTTTGAGGTTTCATAGAGTAACTTCTATAAAAATTTGGCACTTGAAGTCTCTGTTGAAAAGAGGGATAATATTCAGATCTGTATATTTTCTGGTTGCATATTTATTATTATTATTATTATTATTATTATTCCTTAATTTCCTATGTACTATTGAATGCCTAGTAATTAAAGTTTTATATCACAATTATGTGCAGTATTTTTAATTGTTTTAAATTTTGATTCATTGTATGATATTTTTATAAACCTTTGACTATCATGGGTTACAAATAAATTTGCATCATTTATAGTTTATTAACTTATGATATATTGCTTAATGATTTTTTGATGTCATTAAAAATAGATTTCATAAATTTACAATCAAACATACGAATGTTATCAATGATGATGATAGATTAATCTGTCTAATGCATGGATCTATTTTTAATTTTTAATCTTTATTTTAATACTTATTATTTTACTGCTGTAAAAAATTATTTTACTTATTGCTATGTACTCTTTTTTATCATATGTAAAAATCTTCTAAATACATAATGTATCAAACTTTGAACTTTAAACTATTATTCCATTCTGTTCCATGTTTTTGTAATTTATGTATGTTCCATCTATCACTAATGATGGTTATGTATTAGCTAAAAGTACTTTTGATTACAATTAAAACACATCATTTTACTGTTAATGTGCTGATCTTTCTTATTTTTGACATCAAATTTGTATCATTTTAAAAAAGAGCTTTGAGAACAAAGTTCTAAAATTTTTTATCTGGAACATAATATATAAATCATTTTATTATTGTAGTTCATTTTAAAAAAGAGCTTTGAGAACAAAGTTCTAAAATTTTTTATCTGGAACATAATACTACAATAATAAAATGATTTATATAAGAAAATTTAACTAATTTATAAATCTGTATAAGTAACATTGGCAGGACTGCAAATCTTGTATAAATTTGGTAGTTATTGTATCAGGAAATCTAGGAAATTGATGAAAAAACAATATCTTGTTTATTCTAGATTTGAAGTTCTCTGCTAGCCATATGAAGCTTTACTGAAATTTTTATAATTTTTTTTTTTTAATGTTTCTGAAGTATAAAGGATTTTGAATTTAGACATAGATTCCTAATATTAAGCCATAAGTTGAATCTCATATACAAAAAATCAGATTAAGCACTAAAGCACTTTTGTATATTTGCTTTAGTTTTTTCTAATATGGTTTGAAATATGCAGAAAGCTTTAACCCATATGAAAAAAGATTCAGAAGACATGTGTCTATCTAAGAATATCTCTATAATTGAGTTTTTGTATATATAAGTTGTTAAATATAGCAGAAGTTTATGAAATATTTTTGAGACCATAAATTGAATATTTGTAACTCAAAATGTGATTTCCTATCGATGCAATATTATAAAACAATATTGGAAGTTAGATTTAGTTTTGAAAATTGAAATTACCAAACTTATAAATTACAAAAGGCAAAATTTAATGTTTAATATCAGTTTTTTTTATTACAAGTTACATTTTTATTGCTGTTATATTATTATTGATGATTAATATATAGGTAATTTCCATCTAACACTATTTCTACAACATGGGTTTGCTTTAATACAATTAGAAAATTTTGGCAATCCTTATGTAACACAGTATTTATAGAATATGGTTTGAAATATGCAGAAAACTTTAATCCATATGAAAAAATCCCATGGTTTGTTATAAAATTGTGTGTAAATTTTTGCACTACACAAGGTTTTATAACAACCTAATTGTATTGTGTTATACAAGAGTTACCTCTATATAATTCTGATTACAGTGTAACCTGTCCCAAAGACCACTTATGTTCTGAATCCACCCGTGCTTAAGACCAGAACTCAGAACTGCCTTTTAAAATTTTATACATAAAATCCTATAACCTGAGACCACCTGTATAATGAGACTAAGACCACTATTTTAAAGAAACCATCAGCTTTCCATAGCACCTTATTAATGAGACCAGGGTTTTTAAAATAACTAGAAATATTGCATAATTTAAATTATAAATCCCTCCCACATTTGTAAAACTGGTGATAACACCTTTACATGGTTTTGCACGTATAGATGGACTTTCCTATATTGTCATATTTTTTACCTAATCAGAAATGAAATATGGTACCTGTACTTACCCTTCATTTCTTTCCATCATCCATTGCCAGGACTATATGGTAAAGATTATCCAAAAAACTTTGAAAATTACATCAAATTTTAAAAAATAATCAAAATTCATTGTTCTAATATAAAAACACCAAAAATAAGAATTTAATTTTCAGTGAATACATAGCCATCATCAGTAGTAGATGGCTATGTATTACTGAAAATAGAACAGTAAAAAAAATAGCAGTAACTAAGTAGCAGTAGTAGGTGAACATACTTAAATTACAAAAACATAAAACTGGATAAAAAAAAAATATTTAAAAGTTCAAAATCTTACAAATTAAGTATTTGGAAGAGTCTTGCATGCATGACAAAAATGAATAGCTAGTCATAAATAAAATAATTCTTTATACAATAAAATAATAAATATTAAAACAAAGATGAGATAATTATAAAAATAAAGTTAATAATAAAGATTAAAAATAGACTGTCAAAAACTAAAGCTTAATTTTCTTTTAGTTGATAAAAATAGATCCATGCATTAGGCATTAGTATTGATCCTTTGTTATCATTGATAACATTCGTATGTTTGTTTTTAACTGCTATCTCAAGGGATTCCAGTAAGAATCCTTCAGTAAGTGTACTCATATAGACCTCATCATTTTTTCTCCATCCCAATCTGTGTCAAGATTAAACTTGAGAAAACATTTATCCAAAGCAGTAATATTTTTACCTAAGCAAATATCACATTTATATTTTACACTGTGATCTTTGAGGTTTCATAGAGTAACTTCTATAAAAATTTGGCACTTGAAGTCTCTGTTGAAAAGAGGGATAATATTCAGATCTGTATATTTTCTGGTTGCATATTTATTATTATTATTATTATTATTATTATTCCTTAATTTCCTATGTACTATTGAATGCCTAGTAATTAAAGTTTTATATCACAATTATGTGCAGTATTTTTAATTGTTTTAAATTTTGATTCATTGTATGATATTTTTATAAACCT
The DNA here is from genome assembly GCA_000484575.1 of Olivierus martensii. Taxonomy (NCBI): domain Eukaryota; kingdom Metazoa; phylum Arthropoda; class Arachnida; order Scorpiones; family Buthidae; genus Olivierus; species Olivierus martensii. Next base: position 6,288 of record AYEL01073010.1, on the reverse strand, counting down.
TTGACTATCATGGGTTACAAATAAATTTGCATCATTTATAGTTTATTAACTTATGATATATTGCTTAATGATTTTTTGATGTCATTAAAAATAGATTTCATAAATTTACAATCAAACATACGAATGTTATCAATGATGATGATAGATTAATCTGTCTAATGCATGGATCTATTTTTAATTTTTAATCTTTATTTTAATACTTATTATTTTACTGCTGTAAAAAATTATTTTACTTATTGCTATGTACTCTTTTTTATCATATGTAAAAATCTTCTAAATACATAATGTATCAAACTTTGAACTTTAAACTATTATTCCATTCTGTTCCATGTTTTTGTAATTTATGTATGTTCCATCTATCACTAATGATGGTTATGTATTAGCTAAAAGTACTTTTGATTACAATTAAAACACATCATTTTACTGTTAATGTGCTGATCTTTCTTATTTTTGACATCAAATTTGTATCATTTTAAAAAAGAGCTTTGAGAACAAAGTTCTAAAATTTTTTATCTGGAACATAATATATAAATCATTTTATTATTGTAGTAAGAAAATTTAACTAATTTATAAATCTGTATAAGTAACATTGGCAGGACTGCAAATCTTGTATAAATTTGGTAGTTATTGTATCAGGAAATCTAGGAAATTGATGAAAAAACAATATCTTGTTTATTCTAGATTTGAAGTTCTCTGCTAGCCATATGAAGCTTTAAAAAAAAAAAAATTATAAAAATTTCAGTAATGTTTCTGAAGTATAAAGGATTTTGAATTTAGACATAGATTCCTAATATTAAGCCATAAGTTGAATCTCATATACAAAAAATCAGATTAAGCACTAAAGCACTTTTGTATATTTGCTTTAGTTTTTTCTAATATGGTTTGAAATATGCAGAAAGCTTTAACCCATATGAAAAAAGATTCAGAAGACATGTGTCTATCTAAGAATATCTCTATAATTGAGTTTTTGTATATATAAGTTGTTAAATATAGCAGAAGTTTATGAAATATTTTTGAGACCATAAATTGAATATTTGTAACTCAAAATGTGATTTCCTATCGATGCAATATTATAAAACAATATTGGAAGTTAGATTTAGTTTTGAAAATTGAAATTACCAAACTTATAAATTACAAAAGGCAAAATTTAATGTTTAATATCAGTTTTTTTTATTACAAGTTACATTTTTATTGCTGTTATATTATTATTGATGATTAATATATAGGTAATTTCCATCTAACACTATTTCTACAACATGGGTTTGCTTTAATACAATTAGAAAATTTTGGCAATCCTTATGTAACACAGTATTTATAGAATATGGTTTGAAATATGCAGAAAACTTTAATCCATATGAAAAAATCCCATGGTTTGTTATAAAATCGTGTGTAAATTTTTGCACTACACAAGGTTTTATAACAACCTAATTGTACTGTGTTATACAAGAGTTACCTCTATATAATTCTGATTACAGTGTAACCTGTCCCAAAGACCACTTATGTTCTGAATCCACCCGTGCTTAAGACCAGAACTCAGAACTGCCTTTTAAAATTCTATACATAAAATCCTATAACCTGAGACCACCTGTATAATGAGACCAAGACCACTATTTTAAAGAAACCATCAGCTTTCCATAGCACCTTATTAATGAGACCAGGATTTTAAAAATAACTAGAAATATTGCATAATTTAAATTATAAATCCCTCCCACATTTGTAAAACTGGTGATAACACCTTTACATGGTTTTGCACGTATAGATGGACTTTCCTATATTGTCATATTTTTTACCTAATCAGAAATGAAATATGGTACCTGTACTTTTTAGCTGGGACAGATCATAATTTAGAGTGCAAAATTAATTTTCAATTTTAAAAAAATGACAAGTAGAAAAAAGAAATCTGAGGACATTTCAAAACGAAAAGAATTGACATTGAAAGACAGAATAGAAGTTATCAGACTAAGCGAAGAAGAAAATAAATCACAGAGAGCTATTGCTGATATTTTTAAAGTGAGCAAAACTCAGATTCAACATACGTTAGTGCATAAAGACGACTGGGAAAAAGCATTCGAAGAAGAAAAATCTAAAGAAATTCAACGATTAACAAGTGAAGAAAGTGAAGTGAATAAAAAAGTAAAAATTGGGTTTGATTTAGCAAGAAGTAAAAGATTGTCAATTTCTGGTCCTATTTTCCAAGCAAAAAGATGTAGTATAGCAGAAGTTATGGATCACAAATTTGTGGCATATAATGGTTGGCTAGAGTATTTTTGTAAAAGGCATAATATCGTGTTTAAATCAGTTTCGGTGAAAGCGCAGAAGTGAGTGAAGAAACTGTTGAAAACTGGAAGGAACGATTAAATTATTTGTGCAAAGACTATAAATTAGAAGACATTTTTAATTTTGACAAAACTGGATTTTTCTTTCGAGCAACACCAAGAAAATCTTTATTGTACAAATCTGATGATGCAAAAGGAAAGAAAACTGAAAAGGAAAGACTGACTATTGCTTTATGTGTGAATGCAATTGGAGAGAAACTGAAACCAATCGTTATCGGAAAATTAAAGAATCCTCGAGCATTCAAAAACATGAAAAAATAAAATCTGCCAGTAGTTTGGAAATTAAATACTGTTGCCTGGATGACATTGTCAATTTTTGAAAGCTGGATAAGAGAATTAGATGCCAAAATGCAAAAGAAAAATCGGAAAATTCTTCTTTTTATTGACATTTCACATCTAATATAGAAATTAAATATTTCCCACCGAATACAACATCCAAGCTCCAACCACACGTAAAATAAAATTAATTTTAATAAGTTTATTTTTTCTTGCAGATTCATTTTTATATAAAATGTGGATACAGTTCAGCATTCATGCAAATTAGTATTTATTAATTACTAATTGTGCCTTAATTGAATTTAATTAGCAATTAAAAGTATAAAGAGGTAAGAGATTATAAAACAATAAATATGTATTATAAAAAATTGAAAATTTAATTATACTGTACTTAGATATTATTGTTATTATTTTGAATTGTTATGAACATCAATATTTAATATTTTACAATTTAGAAAAAGAGAAAAATGTGACTCATTAGAATACAGGTAGTTCTTGATTTATGAGTTCTTGGGTTTGCAAGTTTTTTCAAATATGAAATTTCAAAAAAAAAATCAAAAAATATAAAGATTAATTGCAATAAATAAATGCTGAGTATTCAGAAATATATTTCAATGTATATAGCTATACAATACAGTACAACTAGATTAGTAGCAGAAACTTCGTTATTTGATATGAAATTGGAAAAATCAAAATGGTGAACAGAGAAATGGAAGTAGTGTGCACTCTGGCTGCCATGATTTTATTGGCACATAAAAGTAAATAACTTTTTATTCTTTGATTGTGCTTAAGGAATAGTTTGTCTGTATAAAAGCTCAACTATTTATTTATCAATAATAATGAAGAATAAAAATTCCTTTAGAATTTTAATTAAAAAATTCCTTAGAATAATTTATATGACATCAATAATTTCTTTATTATTATTATTTGCTTGATTTTAAAGCCATATTTTTGTTTCTTTAGATAGATAAATCATTGTATAATTATAAAGTATTGATTTCTTTTTACTTAAATTTTATTATAGTCAAATTTCATTGTTGAGAATAGAATCATTTTTAGCATTATGTCTATGAGGAATTGATTTTTGGTTTACAAGTTCTCACTTTATGTGCACATTCCAGAAACGAATTAATTCATAAAGTTGAGAATTACCTGTACTTAATTTGAAATATATACAAATTATAGTTTGTGATAAAGCAGTTTCTTTATTACTATACTAAAAAATATTAAAATTTATTATTTAATGAGTATCTATAGTTATACTTCAACTTGTATATAAGTATTTTTATAATTATTAGATATTCAAAGAGGAAAAAATCTGCTGTTACTTAGGCACAAAATATTAATGAAATATAAAATCTTATGACAACAGAGTAGTGATATTTGAAATATTTTTCCCCTTGAAATTTTAAGTAATTATGTATAATACAGTAGGTGCTTGTTTAAATTTTGTTTAATGTCATCTCACTTAACATCATTTCGCTATTACATTGCTAGCAAAAACTAAATTAATTAATTAAAAAATTAAACTTTTTAAGACATCAGAACATAGTCTTATTTTCTTATGTTTCCTGCACAAGAGAGAGAAAAATGTGTTTGAAATCTATAATATAGTTGTAGAGAACCAGATAATTACATTTTATAGTGCTAATTCATATAGGCTATATGATATAGACTATCTACACTGTAGGTGGCAGCACTTCTGTGTTTGGTATTAGTTAGACTTACAAGTCAGTTGTCATTATATAGAAGCAATCATGTGGTAAAACTGTTATGTTCCTTACTGTAAAGAGCAATACAAAAAAATATAAAGGACTTCAGTTTCAGTAAAAATTGGGTTTGATTTAGCAAGAAGTAAAAGATTGTCAATTTCTGGTCCTATTTTCCAAGCAAAAAGATGTAGTATAGCAGAAGTTATGGATCACAAATTTGTGGCATATAATGGTTGGCTAGAGTATTTTTGTAAAAGGCATAATATCGTGTTTAAACAGTTTCTGGTGAAAGTGCAGAAGTGAGTGAAGAAACTGTTGAAAACTGGAAGGAACGATTAAATTATTTGTGCAAAGACTATAAATTAGAAGACATTTTTAATTTTGACAAAACTGGATTTTTCTTTCGAGCAACACCAAGAAAATCTTTATTGTACAAATCTGATGATGCAAAAGGAAAGAAAACTGAAAAGGAAAGACTGACTATTGCTTTATGTGTGAATGCAATTGGAGAGAAACTGAAACCAATCGTTATCGGAAAATTAAAGAATCCTCGAGCATTCAAAAACATGAAAAAATAAAATCTGCCAGTAGTTTGGAAATTAAATACTGTTGCCTGGATGACATTGTCAATTTTTGAAAGCTGGATAAGAGAATTAGATGCCAAAATGCAAAAGAAAAATCGGAAAATTCTTCTTTTTATTGACATTTCACATCTAATATAGAAATTAAATATTTCCCACCGAATACAACATCCAAGCTCCAACCACAACTCGATCAGGGGATAATACGAAGCTTTAAGTGCAAATATCGCACATTACTTGCAAATCAGCTAGTTGATGATTATATTGAAATAGCAGCTAAGAAAATTAATGTTTTGGAAGCTTGTTATTGAATTGCAGAAGCATGGGATCAGACAGCAATTCTACAATTCAAAACTGCTTTAAACAATGCAGGTTTTAGGATCTGGAAGAAATAAATGAAATCGCGGAAGCAAAATGAAGAATTGAGCAATGTATTTCTTTTGGATATAAGTCAAGAAGCATTTATCAATTGTGATTCTGAAATTTTGACATATGGTGAATCTTCTAACAACTGGGAAGATTTTTTCCAAGCATTGAAACAGCCAACAACTGTAACTGAAGAAGCAATCTCAGAATCAGATGAAGAATTTACACAGGAAGAACCAAAAATGACACTAAATGAAGCACTACAGATTGTGAAATCACTAAAAGCATTTGTAGTTAAGGAGTCTTTGCAAGAATGCTTCAAACAGTTACTTTCGGTTCAAACTACTCTTGAACAAAATATTGTAAAACAAAAAAGAAACGCTTTACGACAAACATTAGTTAGCGATTTCTTTAATTAAAATATACAGTATTTTATACATTGTCATTATTTTGTGTATTTAAAATTATTCATGATATTTATGCTATTTCTTCACTGAGATTTCTTTAAAAATAAATTAAAATATGTTTTTTTTATTATGTAACTTACTTTATGCTATTTTAAATAAATTTAGAAGAAAGCTATCATTAAAGACCACCTACTTATTGAGACCGATCATTGACCACCCGTTGCCGGTCTTATTAGACAGGTTACAATGTACTTATGAAATAAAAAATCAAAATTAAATTGAAAACAAAAAAATTAAACCTATTCTTTGTTATGATATCCATTCTGTTTATGTAATATTTTCTGCTCTGTTTTGAAATTCTGTAATAAATTATGATTAAGCTTGTTTTTTAAATAGGATTTGCACTTAATTCTGAAAACATTTGAAATTTCTATTTACTTGCAAAGTTTTGCCAAATCTTAGAAACTTTGATGTAAGCTTTCATGGAAAATTATAATTGGAAATGTTAAAATTGTTAAGAATAGTTTGGAGGTAGTTTTTTATTATGTAGTTTTGTTGTCTCCAATATATAAATATTATCTATATTTTAAAAATTATATTAAAAATAATT